>WPIO01000002.1:12050000-12087500 GCA_009760855.2 Cristatella mucedo
TAAAAGAGAGAGAGAGAGAGAGGCTGCTTACAGAGACCGAGCACTGTTCGCATCTCCTCTGCGGACGCTGCCACTGAGATGCTATAGATGCTGAATTGCTTCACATTTAAGCGTTCATGCTCAATCCGAGAGCAGAAACTATAGTCAGCTACCCTTTCTAGATCAAATGGTTTTGCCAGCATGCCCCCTGCATCGCATCTTCTGAACTATTGGGTGGGCCTGACAATGTCATTCCCGACCGAGAGCCGAAAAAACTGAGAGCGACGTCTCGCTTGCCTACGAAGGACAGCACTCGGTTAAACCTGGTTTGATTCTGCTCGACTAGGAACCCAATTTTGTCAAATACGTCTTCTAAACTGCTCACAGTCGACACCTTAACGGATGTCTTTAGTTGCCAACTACAGGCGTGGGGAAGGGGCCGATGGATCCAGGCCACCCCATGGAGATCTGTGGAGGTGTGTCGTTCTGTCGCAGGCCAAGCTAAACCTGCGCTCAAGTGGTCACCTCGTCGCGCTAGGCATAATCTGGTAATAAGTTAGCTCCCGCTGCAGTTGCTTGCCCACTTCAGCTCCAGCCTCGCAGTCATTTCAGCATTACTCCCAGCATACTGCTGGCTAGTCCTGGGCTGTATTTTAGATTTTTCAACTTTTCCTCCAGACCTGCTTATAGAGAGCCGCACTCTCGTGAAAAATAAAAATAAAAATGCAGCTATTTGCTACTCAACTGCGACTAATAAACATTAAATTATGAGAGACTATTTGGGATTGTACCCCTTTCTTACAAATTCGCATAGCTTTGGTAGAATACTTATCGACAATTTCCTCAGCTTTGGTAAAGCTCTGTCCCCGAATCAGTATAATTTCAATGGGTTGCTGATCTTTCAAACCCCCAATTTTGGCTGAGTACATTTCAACTTCAGCCTTCAAGCACTCATTTTTGCGATATCTAGGTGCCTTAACACGGCCAAAGTTGAATGCAATGTTTCAGGTGTAATGCTCATCGCAGCTGTCACGAGCGGTGAAACTAGTATAAGCCCTGAGTAATGATCAAACTTTCGGCAACCAATGCTGTGAACGTGGTGTAACGAATTCCGAACCCATGGCCGCGGGATTCGTAGATTGTCTACGCAGAAAAATTATGTGGCAGTCGTTGGATACGATTTTTTAGCTGAGCTGTCCAACATAATTTCGATAGTGCAATCAGGATGGCAACCAGGCTTGAGTCAACCTACCATCACGAAGCAAGGTTAACCAGTAGCCATGAATTAATCATAAAATTACCTCATCAAAAAACCTTGTAATAGATCATTTTTTATAGACGTCACTAATCTCGGGTACAATATAACTGCAGACTTGCAGCTGAAATAAAAGTTTCAAGGCACGTTTAGCATAGCTTTACCGAAGAATTTTCTGAAGAGCTGAACTTTCACAGTTTGGCTGGCCCCTAGCGGATATAAATGCGAGAACATTAGAGGAGTTACAAGGCCGTGCGAGCAGCTCACATTTTTTACCTGCTCCATGGGGTCTGTCCAAGTGTGTCAATACCCCAACGTCATCCTTGGTACTCCTATTCGCGTTCGCGACGGTTACTCTCGTGACTTTGGACAGCATGACTAGGTAGGGCCAGTAAAGTAGACCTTACCGATTGGAGGAGTTAAAAACTGGCTTTAGATAGTGGTCTACAATAGAAGTTCAAATTTATAAAACGAATACTGCTAAACTTTTTGAATGAATTTTGATCTTGCATTTTGCTGCCGATAAATAACGAATAGGAACACTTTTTCTAACCTCTTGATCTTACTATCCTACTTTAATATTAAATTATGGTCTGATATATGTAATTAAAATACCACACACGGGCCTACAGCTCTGATAGCATTCACAATTTGAGCTGCTATGTAAGGTGAACATGGCAAGAAAGTTTAAAACACAACCTTTGCTCACACAGGCAATTTTGCACGCAGCTCATTTCTCCATACCATTTCTAACTATTGAATTCTATGATCTTAGTTCGCAGCTGTTAGCAGTAAAATGCGGCATCGAAGGAGAGGTCTTTACATAGAGCTCTAATGTTCTATATTGATAATTCTAAAATTAACAGATAAGAGATTATATCAGCTCTTCATTATATTGCAATCTTTGTTTTGATAGTGACCGCTTGTTCCTGTGCACATACAGTTTTTGCTTGAAATACGGCAGTAAATAGGTATCATGGATAAATGTGCTTAAGTTCAATTCTAAGCGAATTATTAGTTGGCCTACGTGCCGAAGTCTGGACGCAGCATTATTTTTCTACAGATCTGTCTTTTAGCTGGCTGCTGTTACTGCTATCAACCTTGCTTTTACTCTTGCAAGCTTGAAGGTATTCAATGATGCAAAATTAGGGAATGATTATTTAAATGTACCAAAAAACCAAGTTAATCTCTATATTGTACATCTCGACTAGACTTCTTTAACGCTCTTTTTTCACGTTTTCCTGCTTATCTTATAAACGCCTAAAATGATACAATGAACTAGGCTTCGAGGATTTTTTCTCGTAAACGTCGCAACTTTAACATAACTTTACTTCTCATCTGCCTGCACTAGCTCCCGTCAAGCCTCCAGCAGACTTCAAGGTCTTGTCAGCCACTTCCTGGTCCCTTTAATTCTCTTCCTGGTGCAATCACTTCATGGTCGCTTTTATTCTCATCCTGGTGCAATCGCCAAGGAGAGTCTTATGCTTTCAATTTTCATGCAGATGGCAAGCTGCTGCGCTTGCGCTTTGATCCATCCTTGCCTTACAGCATCTCAAACTCTATCAGCGCCACTACAGCACGTATAACTGACATTCCTAGTTGGATGGCAGAAAATCTTCTCCATTCGAATAACGAAAAGATCAACCAGCACATCGCTTGTAGCCTCTGAACGGATTTGGGTGTCCTCTTACAAAACTTCTCAATAGATGAGCGCACCAGCTCCACAGTCAGTTACTTTTATTTGCACCTATGTAATTTGGCAACAATTTCCTTAGAAGCTCCCTCAGATAAAGAAACCACGGCGAAACTGGTCTGTTGCCCTTCGTCACTTTTCCTTGACGCGCTGCTCCACCCTTGTCACAGCAGGAGAGATCTGAAAAACTTTATGTTATTCTTGGCTAGCAGCAAATCATGATGATTAATGTATTTTACAGGACTCCAAGAAAACGAATCTCTTTGTATGTTGGAGGGAAGCACACAAACTGAACTTTTATATTGATAATAATAATAATAATAATATTGCACTTGATAAAGCGCCCTCAGAGAACTTAATCTCTTTCTAGGCGCTTTAGATGTGCATAATTGTAGCACACCTAAGCACCTAAAGAATAATTTACATGGCAGGAGTAAATGCTGGGTTTGTAACCTTAATAATAAATGCTTTGGTAAAGTGACGGTGAGAAGTGATTCGGTGGAGAGGTCCAGGCTTGTCGTGTATAGGAACTACAGACACGATATCCAGAATTGAGTTGGCTAGTAGCACAGTTAACGACCTCTGTTGGAGTAGCAAGTGTTTTAGGAGGGAGTTCGTCTGAGGAGCAACTCTTTCAGGCAAGTTATCGAGAGTAAGACAATGATAATGGTAACATCAGGTCTTATGTATAGTGCCCTGAGAAAGCTGATTCGGTATTCAAGGTGCAAGTGGAGTAGTAAGAAATGGTTAATGAAAAGCAAGGTATCAGCCTTAGACAAGCATGCATAAGAACCCAGGTGTCACTTCTAGACAAGCATGATAAGCACACGAGGAGAAACTCGCAGCCGCTGGTTAGTGAGACCGTGGTCAGTAGCATCCGCTGAATGATAGACGGGTAATCACTCAAAGCACGCAGTAAAAAAGTTCAATGGGTCGCTATACCAAAGTATTTCGCTCTTGCCTTTAGACAAGCTTAGCTCACAGTTTCGCTATACACAAGCATATCATTGCAAATTTACTAGAATGAAGCAAAGGCTATGGAGAAATGATAGGTTTTCGCTGCCATAGGTATTTTGGTATTTGTATTTATTATTATGGCGCGACAGCAGTAGGTTATCAGTAGGTAATCGTGTGCTTCCCTCCAGCATACAAAGAGATTCGTTTTCTTGGAGTAAAATACATCATGATTTGCTGCTAGCCAAGAAGGACATGCAGTTTTTCAAATCTCTCCTGCTGTGACAAGGGTGGAGCAGTGCGTCAAGGAAAAGTGACGAAGGGCTGCCATTGTAGCTACCAAAGCTAATATAGCGATGGCAATTTAGGTCCCCTTTCGCCGCTGGTGCGATCCACAAGATTGGCGAGATCCGCCCACGTCAATTTGATACAAATAGGTGTGGCCTGGAACGTTAATGTCAAGCCCAAGCTCTTTTACTATGCAAACAGTACGTTTGACCAAAAGGGACGTTTTTGATCCAGTCACTTTGATTTGCCATCACACCGAGCACTAGAGAAGGATGTGTCGTCGGTTCTAAAAATAAACGATACGAAAAGAAACTGACAATCAATTCGTCTCGGCGAATATATTCTAAATGTATCGTCCCTCCAAGGTCAGCCACTTCGGTTTCATATGAGCGCCTGATATCAGTAATAAAAATAAGCGAAGGCCACAGACAACTTGAGCTGCAACTAGCAATAATGAATGGCAATAAAACAGTGACCACTAATTTAGGCCGGATCCTATAATAAATAACTAGGCGGAGTTAGGCCAGACTGGAGTACTAGCTAGGCCATAAGTGGCCTAAGGGCCGGAGTTTGCCGACCTCTGCTATACACTGTGCAGTATGGGAAGCTAGAGAGGCCACACGGACGGTGCACCGTCGCTGCTTGTTCGTATGCACGTTTGAAGGGCCTTGAATCCTCTTCGCAAAGCTAATGACATTCAAGAAATGGCTGTGCCAATTATCTTTAGGCGGACCTAACGTGCGTGTGGGTGCGTCCAGGTAGACTACCTTCATCCGGTCACGACGTCGATCGACGTACCGTCGATCAACGTCCGAATGCTGCGAGTCTTCGTAACTGACTAAGCAAACTGTAACGTCATCATCATCGACGACCATCGACCCAAGTCAAACGGCGGGCTAGGCACGCCTGGTAGCTCTCACAGCCGGCCAAATCGTATTTCAGCCGCCGTGGCGAATGGAAAACACTATCAGGCGATTTAACAGCCTCATCTGCATAGCTGCAGAAGAGCCTTAATGGCAACCGCAGCCACTTGCAGTTGCCAATGAAAGATCGCCAACTGCAGCCTACGACATGCAACCTACGACCTCGGTCGTGAAAAAGGAGCACCTTGCTTCCTGGGCTAACGAACTGTTCTAGGGTACACCCTTAAATGAGAGCGAAAACCTGTGCGCATTAAGCAGTTAAAAATACGCAGGCTTGACTGTAAACCCTCTAAGAGAATATCGAAAACTTTCATTTTGAAATCGCACGCCCGGATTTTATGCTGGGGCTACCGAGGAAACGCAGGGTGATTAAGCTATAACAGGATACTCTATAATTTCTGAATCGCACTAGGCTTGCCCATTAATATTAGGTTAGTCAATTTTAGACAATTTGCAGCCATCGAAGCAGCTATCGAAGGGCACATGGTGTCGGATGTCCTGGAGCGCCAAAAAGTATCAATGCACACAAAGAAGTGCTTTTCGTCTGCATAGAAGTGCTTGCCAATATTATGCTGGGCAGTAACATTAGCAAGAGTAGGAGTAAGAGTAGTTGTTCGAGGTGGAAGGAGGGGGGCCTGAACCGTATCCCTTGGGCACTTCAGGCTTCAACTGCTCACTTACAAACGGGGGGGGGGGTGGTCACTGACCTTTGGGTGGTTAAATTCCATTACGATCAGACCTTACCAGCAGCAGCTCAATGCCAGTACTGCCTGGGCGAGATTGTTGCCCAAATATAATCTAGTGATGGACAATAGCAATCGTCACCAAACAAAGAAATAGATGTGACACTAGACTGAAAAGTTGGCTTAAGATAAATTATGAAAGCATAGATTCAATGCGTTGCTCCTGAATTGCAGTGATTACGAACCGGCCATGTCATATTCATAACCTATGTAGCATTCAAAACCCAACTCTGTGTTACTCTGGGCTCGAGTAGGTGAGTCTGCCGCTCTGGCAGGTCTTGTATACTCTTGTAGTCCTCTCTGGCTGCTGAATGGATTTTTCTGCACAAAGGTAACGAACTTGATACTTTTAAAGTACTGGCACTCTGTATTCCTGTTGTGCTCAGCTACCCTCGGAGTACCTTCGTGTGCCTAGGCACTAGACACTATTTTCGACTCCCTAGCTTCGCTCCGAGATGCCACTTCATCAGTATTTTTCGAAACCGGGAAGGACTTGCACCTTTGCGAGCGTTTAGTTTGCGGCGGGAGGGCATTAGTGCAGAAGCCGCTACAGCACGTTTGCATCGCTACCTGTGGAGCAGGTCGTTATGCAATAGCTCCTCGTAGCTAGCTATGAAGGGCGAATAGCTCTATATCCCTTCCGAGTGGTAATTGCTAAAGGTATCTATACAGGGTCTGTCTCCTCTCGATGACGCTGCATGCTAACCTGTATTCGTGACGACCGCGCAGGTTAGCATTTCGGTGTTCAGACGCTAAAGTGCAGCTAAAAGCTAAATTCGAAGAGGATGAACCTCGGCGAATGGTCGCTGCATCCTTGGATTTACTGTGCGTACTGCGATCACCCAGGTTCCGCTTCGAAATTCGCATTCGACCGAAAAATGAGAATCAACCATTTGATACTGCCCTATTACACAACATCTCGTCTACAATTCTGTTTCTCTAAATTTTTGCGATTCCTCTGGCCTATGCAATGAGGCGCTTACAGTTGCAGCCAGGCTTGTCTGTCTTGAGCGTCGCAGTGGACATATTACGTACACCAATTCTTGCCGACCTGCACTGGCTCCCCATAAAGCAGCACGCTGTGTTTACAGTTTTGTCGCCTACGTGTCGTTCTGTTTAGAGAAGGATACCACGTCCAAGTTGGTCCAGGCATTCGTGACATTCCGTCTTGACTTCTGTAACTCTGCTTACTGGCCTACCGGCATGTGCAGTCAGGCGATTACAGCTGGTGCAAGACCCCACAGCTAGGCTTGTCTGTCGTGAGCAGCTCAGTTGCCACATCACACCACTTCTCGCCGACCTGCACTGGCTACCAGTCAAGCAACGGATCGACTTCAACGTTTTGTCGCTCACTTTTAGGTCACTTCATTCTTTGGCTCCAGCCTGTCTCTCAGATCTTCTCCCCCACCAGGTCAAGCATCGTACCACCCGCTTTTCGGAATTCAACAGTCTACCAATACCTCGTACAAACCTCAAATCCTTTGGAGACCGTGCATTTACCTCGTATGCTCCCAAAGCCTGGAACTCAGTCCCGACTGTGTCAGAACATCCCATGACTTGACCACATATAAAAAGAACGTAAAACACGCCTATCTAGGACAGCATTTAGTGGGTCCCTGTGATTCGTCCTTGATGTACTTATGCGTGCTGACATTGTGCATGCTGCCACTAACCGCATTTGCATGCTGATCCTGTGCATGTCACCCCTAACCATGCTATTCATGTTATTTGTTTATCAAGCATGATATTACTCACCATTCAATTGCATTTCCCCTTGCTTCAAATGCAAAGCGCCCAGGAAGAGATTGACTTCTCTGAGGGCGCTTTATCAAGTGCATTGTTATTATTATTACGTTTAGGTCCCTTTATTCGCTTGCTCTAGATAATCCATTTGAACTAATTAGCCAATAGGGGAAGCGTCGTGCTACCCGCTCTTCTGAATCGAGGTGTGCCTCGAAATAACCTCAAATCCTTTGGAGTCAGTGTATTTAGTTCGTATGCTCCTAAAGCCAGGAATTCACTTTCGACTGACTTCCCGACATACCTTGACTTGACGACATTTAACAGAAGCTGAGAAACGGACATTTTTAATAGCAACTGTCCTTTGTGTGCTTATGCGTGCTGAGGCTGTGCATGCTACCACTATGGCCATATTTACGGGCTTCTTTCTCAGCATAAGCAAAGTGCGTAGAAAGAGATTTAGCTCCGCTAGCGCGCCACGCAGCCGTGCTACTACTACTACTACTACTACTACTACTACTACTACTACTATTATTGTTATCATTGCTATTACTCTAGTTTATCGTACTTCCTCTTCTCTTTCGCATTCTCTCGCTACGCTGCTCTCAGTGGTCTGACGTCTTCTGTCGTTAACTCATCCCATTTTGCAACCCGACGTCGATCGTCACCGCCTACTCTTGATCGTAGTGCCTGCTCCCAAAGAGCAGCCATCCCGCCGCTTGCTTTGAAGCATCGTCTGGCGCCGCAAGCGAGTTCAATGAAGTGAATTTAATTTTTTACCCGATACGCGGCACTGCTGGTAAAGCCGATGCAGCGGACGCTCGATAATGGCTAAAATTCACGCCTAAACTTGGAACTCCCTATTAAAAGCTCAGTAAGCTTCGAGCTCCATAGCAATACCGCCCTCTCCTGGCTCGGCGCCACGCCTCAAGCTGGCGAACTAGGATAAGGGCTGCCGGAAGTGACAGCAGCGTTCTTTGCCGAATCGTCGAGTCCACAACCACCGACGTCCTCCGGCACAGGCCTCGGTGCACTAACATGACCCACAGCGACCTCGGGCAATGAAGTGGGATACCAAAATGCACTTCCTGGGGCGACCTATAAGTCTCAGCAGGGTTGGTCAAGCAAAAGGTGCTGACTGCTTTTTTCGCAGCGAAATATTCGCTTCCGGCAATGTAACGGCGCGAACGGCAGTGGCGGCCGACTACTCAGCGGGTCCAAGGCCGCTGACACGCCACCGTCCGCTACCCGGCCGCTGCGACCGCAATCCGGCCAAAGCCACCCCCATCCCCTTACCGCCAACCAGTCATCTTTCAATACCACCAATCCAACCCATCTCCACCACCCTCAGGCTGAAGCGGGTAGGCCAGGCGAAGTGCCGCCCCTTGGGCTGACCTTTAGCTCGCAGCTGTCCTAGGTGAAGACCCATTTCGGTATTCGCACCTCGCCTTGTGCGGCGAAAAAAATTCTCCAGCTCAACGGTCCATAAAAGCAAAATCTTCATGGATGCAGTTTTTCGTTCGACGCAATGAGAAGATAAAAGCACAACCGTGGCAGCATGGCAACTTGAGCCCAGCCGGAGGCACAGTCCGGCCCCCCCCACGAGCGGGCGGGTCACGGCCTCCGTCGCCATAACAATAGGGTCAGCGCCGGCGTCGGATCCAATAACGTTATCGGGGTGGGCCAGCGCTAGCCGATCCGACTTGGCGGCTAACACTGCCGCGTCCGTTTGCCGCAGCTCGAGGCGCGAGCGCGCAGGTATGTCGCGTCAGTAGCCTGCGCGCCGAACCGAGAACCAGTCGGCCACCGCGCACTGCTCGGTGCCTACCGTTGCTGCCGCGGAATGCTGGTCGCGGCGGCCGACGAAACGGACAGTCGCGGCCAGAGCCGCCGTTAGACCGCCGTCGTCCCCAGGCCAGCCAGCCAGCCGGCGGCGCGGCCGCAAGTCGACTTCGCCGAGAGAATGGAGCTCGTGGCCGGGCTTCGGCGCCGCACAGCCGCCGGACTGCGCGCGCCGCCGCCGCCAGTGCTCAAGCTGCTGGTCGCCCAGCTGCTGGTCGCCGGCGTCGCCCGGTCGCAGAGGACCGTCTCCTTCGCCGTGCCCGACGCCACGCCGCAGGGCGTCACCATCGGCACCATAGCCGCACCGCCGGGCTACGCTTTCAGTCCCTTGCCGTCGCAGTCGTACCTCGCGCTGAGTCCGACGGGCGTTCTGAGCTCGCGCACGGTCCTGTATCGGTCTGTCATCGTCGACAATCCGCTGTTGACGATAACTCAGGCCACGAGCTCGTCAGGAGGGCCGTTCATCGGCTACCAGATCAAAGTGTACATTATGTTGCTGGACCCATCGGCGCCCAGCTTCGACCCGTCGCTGCCGCTCAACTACACGATTTTCGCCGGTCGAAACGTTTCCAACGCCATCGGGCTGTGGACCACCTACACTGCGGCCAGCGGGCTCGAGTACGCGATCGTAGGCGGTAACAACGACGGCCTGTTCTCGCTGACTGCCGCTGTCGCCTCCCAGGGACGGCCTGCTGCTGTGCTCACGACGTCGCGTCTGCCTCCACCGTCGCCGGTCTCCTACGGCCTAACAGTGTCAGCTGAGGTCCGCAGCAGCCCAGTTCGTCGAGCTGCCATCTCCGTGTATGCCGCCGTCTCCGTGCAGATCGCCAACCCGGCCGACTATCAGCCGAGCCTGATCGGCACGTCACCTGCAGCCGGCGGCTACTCGGCCTCTGTGCAGCTCAACCTGCCTCTCCAGGTGCCGGCACTGCAGCTCAGGGCTGCCGTGCCGAGCGCAGCCGGAAGCGGCTGGAAGAGCAGGCTGAGCTACGCTATGGCAAACAATTCTCTCTTCGTCGTCGAGCCGAACACCGGCGTCGTGACTGCCCGAGCCGACCTGAGCACAGTGTACAGGTCCGAGCAGCAGTACTGCAACCAGTCCAAATGCAGCGGCGGTGGTGGCAGCAGCAGCCTCAAGTGCCTGACGAGCTGTGCCATTCCCGTGTGGGCGGTCAGCACTCTGAGCGCTGCACCCAACGAGCAGCTGCTGAGCAGCAGCGTGGCCAACATCGACATCGTCGCCGGTCCGGCCCCAGCTGGTCCCGACTTCGTCGACGGCTTCGTGGCCGTAGCCAACGTGAGCGAGGCAGCCAGCATGGGCGGCATCATCATGCAGTTCACGATCAACGACGTTGGTAACGCGTCGGTCGTGGCTGGCGACCCGGCCGGCGCGTTTGCCACCAACTGCAAGGTCTTCGTCGCCATCACATTCTGCCAGCTGGAGGTGAGAGGAGCGCTGGACCACGGCATGATCCCTGCCTACGACCTGGTAGTGAGCATTCTCGCCGGCGCTCGGCCCTACTCGTATCGCTCAGTGGTGATCACAGTGACTGCCGTGCCACTGGCGTGGCCGGCGTTCGTCGATCCTTACTACTTGGCGACAGTCGACCGCCTGGACACTCGGGGAACTGTCTTGGCGACCGTGCAGGCCGAGGGCAGCCACTCAGGTACGGGAGTCGCTGGCGAGTCGCAGCTTCAATTTCCCTCGGGGCTGTAAGATTGCCACGATCAGCTTCAGCCAGTGTTTGCTTGCACCTTCGCATGGGCGGCTGGCTGGCAAGGATTGTCCCTAGCTGGCAGTGGTGGTGGTAGTGAGGGAGGTTGTGCCGGTGGAGGTTCTGAGAGCAGCAGATGGTGGCTGCTGCGAGGGGGCGGGGGGGGGTTTGGAGGCAGCTAGCTGGCTGGCCACCTCCGGTTCACCACGAGCAGCTTGAGTGAAAGCACACTGTCGCCCGAGTGACCATTAGCAGCTCTGCTGCATCACCCTCCCATTTTAGCAGACGCCCAATAGTAGCTAGCCAGCCTCTGCCGGTCTGATCGTATTGGACAGCTGACTGAGTATTCGGTTGTGTTTCGACGGCAGGGTAGAACAAAGCTGTACTCCGGCATGGAGTGGCCATCTGTTCCAGTAAGTCAGGGGGGGATGCAGCAAAAGCATCAAATCCTGTGCTGTAGCTCTAGCCTGGAGTCGGGGCTGGATTCTATTTGCCGTGCACGCAGGAAGGAACCGTGTGTTCTTCTGCCGAGGGCATGGCTTGGCTATTCCAATGTCGAGGGTGTGGAGGCCTCCAGTCTGAGCAGCCTGTCGGAGCCGCATGCACAGTGTAGGGCAAACTGGATCTGCTGTGTCCGAACTACATGAAGGGGTTTTTCGGTTGGCCCATGACCCTTTCACCTAATTAATTGATTGATTGGCTGAGATGGGCAACTCAGTGTTTTGACAGCTTCCAATTGGTATTCATTACTTCCAGAATATTTGTAGTGCCCATAAAGAGATTTATTTCTCTCAACCTGCTACGAAAAGAAATTCTTATTATTGTTATCACTGCCACTACTATTACTGCTACTACCACTGCGGCAGCAGCTGCTGCTGCTGCATCCTGAATGATGCTGGCTAGACACTAGCGACAGGCTCGAGCGAAAGCTCGGCAAGCCACCAGCTTGGCAGGGCTAAGCTAAGGATCTCGACTGGCAGATGGCCGGTCCCTTTTGTCTGCGTTTTGTCTCGTTATCCTGCGGCTTTGTCTGCTGGATCTTTCTCATCCAATTTCGTACAATCCTCGCGGAGCAGGAGCCGAGCCAGCTGCTGAGCTAGATATTGGGACGTGATGCATGGTATCATGAACACACTGCTTTTTTGGGCCGTGTATGTGACTTTCCACGCTGAGCCACGATTAGGCTATACGATCACCTCCGTCGTTGGCAGGAAGTGAGCCTACTTTGGACTAGCCCGAAGAAGCGTGTCAGGCAGCAACTTTACTTGGCACCGTCATACCCACACCTGTCAGCTACCTCATGTTTATTGTAGTTTTTTTCTGGCACAAGCTGCCTTCCAAAGATGGCTCAGCCTGTATACGACTCTCTTCTTAGCTATCCACCTACTGTTTCGTCATCAGACAGCCGATTATACAGGCTTTTCACATCCTGTCGTGAATTAAAGGGACATAGCAGAAGAATAGGCTCGAGATTTGGAAATCTACACAAGTCTTCAGGTGCTGCCTGGTTAAACTTCTAACAACTCAGCACAATGACAGCCCTTTAGAACGAACATCGATGCTCTGTAAAATAGCATTTTTATGTTCTCTACGCTGGATTATTTTGTATCACCTTCGACATGCTTCTGGAATTTTGCTATTTCCTAACATTGACTTGACTTTCCTTCTAGTCATCGCTTGGTGGTCTAAGGGTTTTACAATCGAGTTGTAATGCTGATAGTGCATTTTTTTGGATTTACCTTATGTATGAACCCATTGCAGAAAGCAGTTGGAGTTTTTGTAGTCGAATTGATTGTAAATTTCGGGAAGGTGATACGTTTTGAAATCTTGAGGTACTGTAATTTTCAGCATTGCTTTGCCTGCTATTGGATAGTTTATTAGAAACAGCTTACGATGGGTGTAGAGAGGGAGTATCAGGAGACCGTATCTTGATCCAATACTCGACCATGATCAATTCAGTTCCTCATTGCAAAATACTTTATATGCCCATGCAACTCAATAAGTTTGGTTGCACCATATACAAGTTAGGAACTGCCGAAGAAGATGGCATATTAAAGAGGTGTATTGCAGCCCTCTGGGGCCTCAATGGCTGCTGACCTTACCTTAATGGCTGCTGACCTAAGTCTAGACCTAACCAGCTTAGGGTGACAGATTTACTGTGACTGCACCAAGAATTCGCTGTCGTGGTCAACTCAACATTGATGTTGTAGCAGTCCACAATCTTCTACAGTCGGCCATCGTTACTGTCTACCAATACCAAGAGCCTTTAACCTGGGACTGACATCCCATCGAGCCAGAGCTGGCATTCTCTTAGTAACAGATTAGTAGCATCAGTAGCACTATTTGCACTCGTTATCATCTAACCTTGATTTTTGGTGCAGTCGAACCCACATGATCGAGCCCAGATTAGTTGCATCAGCAGCATTGCACCTGGTATTGTCAGCCGAGTGAACTGCTGGCTCGCCTCCTTGGCCTGCCGGCTCCTGGTGTGCTGTTAAAGAGGGTCGACACGGATTCCACCATTCCTGCAGCTCGGAGAAGCTGGTCACTTTCTTCGGCAGTTTGCGGATCCGTAGCCGTCGGCGGCCCTGCACACCTGAGAGCCGTCCAGTGAGCATGCCGTGCTGCATGCGACTGCACCAGGCCAGGCTCACTGGCTCTTACTGGACTTTCGGTCGTAGCTGACAGTCTGGAGCCCAACAGCCGGAGCCGACTGCCCAAGTTGCAATAGCCGTCGGCACTGGATGGCCATGCACAAAGGGTTTGGTGTTTACAGTGGTAGCTGTGGTAAACGGGGCTGATTAATAAGTGGCTCCTTCATTGTCTACAAGAGATGAGGGTCACTTCAAAGTTGCCCCAGGGGCTGTCGAAGCTCCTTTCAAATTGCTGGCTTTTCGATGGCTGACAACTCCTGCATACTACGACTACAATGTTCAAAGGGACCGTCGAGCTAGCCTTACCCACACCTACCCCTAGCTCGTGCCGGTTCTAGACTCAGGCTGCTGCTAGTGGAGTATCTTTCTGATCTGTACCGTTTTGCTGCTGCGGTTTGCTTGCAGGAAAAGTGCTGTACAGCATCGTGTTTGCTGATCCAGCTCGCGTTGGAAATGGCCAATTTACCATTCATCCGTACAGTGGAGAAGTCAGTCTTGTATCGTTGCCGTCTGCTGCTGTCACCAGCACAACAGCGCTGCTATCGATCCTGAACATCTCGGCAAGCGACTGGAAGTATCCTGGCCTGGTTGCATACACCCAGGCGTTCGTCTACTTGGCTCCGCAGCGCGGCATCCTCGAGTGCAATCTGTCGTCACTGTCGTATGGCTGCAGCTTTGCTGCTGCATCGACTGCGTGCAGCACGCGCGCCGATCTCTACCCGACTCTGCACTGGTCGTCGGTGCCGTTCTGGTGCGGTGGTGCGCCAGCGGCAGGAAACGCCAGCGTCGCCGCCGAATGTGCGCTCGCCGATCTCGCCACTCTGCAGAGGAGATACTCGGCTGGGGTCGGTGTCGATGGCGCAGCGCCTGCCTGTAGCGTCGCCAGTGGATACGGAACTTTTGAAGTCACCTCCAACTGCCTGCTTGCCGTGGCCCGGCAGCCGTCGGCACCCGGTAGCAAGTATCGCCTGACGGCGCTTCTATACGCGGCGAAGGGTAGCAGCAGTAGCAGCAGCAACAGTAGGGTGTCCAACAACAACAGTGGCAGCACTCTAGTTGCTAGCATCCTGGCTTTGATCAGAGACCCTCTCGAGGCACCCATTACTTTCGATCAGCCGAAGGGCTACGCAGCGACCATCTACGCTGACGAAGTTATCGTGCTGCCAGCGAAGGTGCTGCAGGTGAGCTAGCAGGTGCAGCTGGTCGGTGCATCGTGTTGCCTGCCTTTGGTAACTGCTTGCTGGTATCTGAGCCAGCACTAGTGAGCCCACTGCATCGCTATTTTTCCACAGGAAGGGTTTGCTCTGTACAGGCTGAAGGAACCAGCAATTAGTGATGCAGGTCCAGCTTCTGGCTTCATTTCTATCCGGCAAGCTGGGCATTTTCACTACCGTAAATGCTTCTAAAATCTTTTTTTTGGGCCAGATTATTATTAATAAATAAATAATAAATATTACCTGATTTAGCAGCCTCATTTACGTAGCAGCCGAAGAGCCTTAACACTGTCGCCTCTTCTTGCAGTTGGCAATAAAGGATCGCCCACTGCAGGATTCGAACCCACGACCTCGGTCGTGAAGAATGAGAACCGTACCTCGTGGCCTTTAATGTTAATCCAAACCCATCGTCCTACGCACCTGACCCTACGCAGTGATATCAGAGCAAGGCACTCAGCTCCTTGCCCTTTCCCATACTAAGAATCTGCTTGCTCTGTCAAGGCATTGTGTATCGTTGTGACTCAAGTTCTGCGACTTGCCATCATTCCGGTCAGATCATTTATGCACAATCAGCACTCTTTTCCTGCACAGGACGCCCGGTCTTGACGGTGTCATGGTCCCGATATCTTTCCAGCAGTAGTCAGTTTGCAAGCACAGCAATTACAGCATGCTGCCACCAACACAGGGGCGTCGATCGCTCTTGATCTCGATCGATCGAATTTGTCGTCGTTGTGATGCACTGCCTTAACAGTGTCTCCTTTGGCTGCATGTCAGATGCTGCTACCATTTCAGCTAGTATATGCTGTCAGGGCCAGCCGAACTACCCAACATAGCTCCTCTCGGATAGGCCACCTGCTGCAGTCTGTCGCCTTAGCAGCCATTTATCATACTGCTAGTACTGAATTGCAGTAGAGCTTCTGTTCAGCCAAAGAACAGGCTCTAAATGCACCCTTCAATCTCCATCACATTCGTTGAATGTCGTTGAATGCCATCCATTGATGGCCGAAAACTGCAATTGTTTCCACTCGATGTCCAGTCGGAGAACTTTTCTATGTAAAGAATTGCCGACCTAAATCAGCTGTTTAGCAGTGCTGCTCATTCGATGACCCCTTATCATCACAGTGTCTAGATCCGTGGCTCTGCAACCCAGTTCTTGGGGCTATCGGCTCTGTGTTGTATTGGTGAGCTAGGCTACTATTCATCATATACTGTGTAGCACTAAATCCGATGTGTGCCCAACACAGTTCTCATTTGCCCTTAGCCTGTTCATTGATTGCATCGGACAGCCAGCCGTCTAGCCTTGGCATGGAGTTCTTAGTGCATTGGCAACCAGTCTATATCAGGGGGCGCCAATAAAAATAGCAGAACCCGGGTAAAGTTGCACCCCAACCTTATCCGGGCATCGTTTACTTGTGCCATTCCCTTCTGCTGGGTTATCCCTAGTTTTTTGTTTGATTTGGCAGCAGGATGCTCGCTTTGTTGCAAGCTCGGCATCGGGGCAGCCGAGCCTTCAAGCAAACCGGCCTCTTGCCCCAGGCCACCTCAGTACCTCTGTTCCCTAACCAAGTCCTGCCCTTTTTTGAACGCATGGTGCCTGAGCACCCTGTCAGAATCCTTGACCTCAGCTACCTTGACCTCAGCTACACCATCTAATCGAATGCTCTTTGCTAACTGGATCTATCTGTGCCGTCTCTATTGCTGCTCGATCTTTGCCGAGAACTAAGACCTAGCTCTTTGCAACTCAGTTTGTGGGCTCAAGTACTGCAGCTGGCAATTATTTATTGCCCTTAGAAAGCACAGTGATGGTCGCTATGGCTTTGCTGGTGCACGAAAATTAAGGAGTTGTATCATCAGCGGAACTTTGTTTATGTATCGTCGTGCATGCTGAGAACTCAGGTGGTGGATTTGACTTATGCCAGTTGTTGCCATCCTTTGCATCACAGCCGATTCAACCTCCTCATTTCAGTGGGAGCAGAATCACAGTCTCATCTGACTAATGAGAATAATAATAATGTATTTCTATAGTGCCATCAGAGAACTGAATCTCTCGTACTGCCGGCAGCAGGCATGGAAACCATGTATAAGGACTCGAGCTCACGAGCTACATTGCAAAACACCAGCACCTTACTGCTGGACCACAGCCCAGTGTCCCTAAAGCTGTTTTTACATGGCACACTTTCCTCCCGACAGATGACGACTTTCCTCTTAGTTAGGACGTGTACACGACAGAATTAGTCCCACTCACGACAGTTTTGATGGCCTCCAGTCTCCGATCTTATCCAGGAGGCTGGTATGAAAGAGGGTTTCCCCGGAAAGATGCTAAGCCAGCACCTGCAGAAGTTGAGCTCCCTGCTGCAGTCATCATTATAGAGTAGTATGAGAGGAATATAAATGCAAGTAAGATAAGCATTTTAAAAAAGCTTTTTTTCGGGAAAAGGAGCAGTGTCAAGTAATGCGCACTGCTACAGGTGTGCGGTTGTGTAGTGCTAAGTGGTAGTTTGGATATACATATATACGAGGTATTCTCTTTAGAAAAGGCTGAAACATTGGTTACAACGCATAAGCATCCCACATTCAAGGACTTGGTCTGAACACCCCAATACGGTGAGCCGTGATGGCACACTAGGTAAGGCGTTTGCTTTCACGACCTCGGTCCCGAGGTCGTGGGTTTGCTTTCTGTGGTGGGCGACACTTTATCACTGCTGCAAGCGATGGTGATAGCCGTAAAGGCCCTTCTGTCGCTATACAGAAAGAGGCTGTTTAATCGGCTAGGATTTATTTATTTATTTAATATACTCGAGCTGTCGAATGTCAGCCATTTTTATTTTTGCCTTAGGGTGCATGTGCCGAGCCCCAGTGTTTTGATTGTTCCACTGGACCTCTTAGATGCCAAAAAGTTGAGACAGATTCTCCTTCTGATGAGTCTGCTGATTCGGCTTCTCCCCCCCAAAATGTTGTGACCTATGATGACATACTAGCCCAATCTGCAGGAAATCTGTCCAAAGTCTGTGGGAAAGTCTGCTTTACTGGCAACGTCTGTGGTGCTCTATGTTGGAGTCACAGGTCAAGAGCAGGCCTTGTAGGTCAGGCATAGGCCAAGAGGTAGTGGAGATCGCTCTGCAAAACAGTGTCACCTCTGCATGGATTGCAGGCATTCGAAGGGATGCATAGGACAACAGATTACTCGTGGCTGTGAGACTCTAGCTATTGGCAAATCGGCTCAACCACTCCAAAGTCTGAGGCTAGCATCAGTCAAGAGTTCTGTGTGTGTGGGGGGGGGGAGGTGAGACCTTTAGTGGCCGTGAGCCCTGTTGTCTGAACAGTGAGTGGACCGTTGAAGCACGGACGTTGAAGCCAGGAAAGCGTGCTGTCCGTCCGTTGTTTTTGTCAGCTTGGATAGATTGGCCCACACTTGGAGCATGCACACACATTCTCACTGCAGCATAGCATCAGCATTGTAGCCCTAGAGCGATCGTGGCTGCCCTGAAAGGACTCACATGGCCAAGCAGAAAAATACCGTGTCCGCTTGCTGCCACTGCATTCAGTCTACCTGGTGATGGCAGTGTCAGTGATTTTGGAACACAGTATTGCAAGAGCAATGCACTTTGTCCTTATTTTACTGCGTTATACTTGTTATAGCTATTAAGCCGAGTGGTAGCTTGTCTTGCAGGTAGGTCGACTGATCTTAGTACATGTCCTGCGTGTCTTGCAGCTTGTATGAGCAAAACTTAATTTGGGTGGTACGATACTCAGAAACCACAATTTCTCATGCTGCTGCAGCAGATTTGCAGACTGTTGAGATTGAAAGTGTTACCTGATCGGATGTTTAATACGTTGTAGCATTTATTTCGGCAACTGCAATCATAAGGGATAGAGCTGTGAAAACAGTGAGATTTATGTGTATGTGTGTGAGTGTGTGTGTGTGTGTGTGTGCGTGCGCGCGTGTGTGCGCGTGCACGTGTAGGAGTATGTTTGTGTCTGTGTGCTTAATTTTATCCATCTTTGCAGTTGTGTAGCTACAGCATAATAGCTGTTCTTAAGCCATTCGCCTGGTCTGTCCATGTGTAATGTAATGTATCTCCGTTTGTGACTCCACAAAAATCTGGTTTGGCCCCAATGGTTGAGGTGCTCGCCTCGACCACAGTTTGCCGAGGTCGTGGGCTCGAGCCCCGTGGCATATGTGAAGTGCCTGAATAGAGATTTAGTTCTGTTAGGGCGCTATGCAAATGAGTTATATTTATGAAGGAGAGTTTTTTGTCCACTCGAAGCCTAATTGGCTTTCGGTATGCTTTCGGTAGCCAACAGACTTCATCTCACGAAACAGGGATAAAGTGTGAAGCACAGCTGAGCCAAGAATTCCAGCCTATTCGGCTTGTGATGGGTACTTTGTGTGATGTTGAATGTAGCTCGACCTAACCCACACTGGTAGGATGCCAAAATCGATGGCCATTCTCTGACCACTCGTGGGCTGCTTCTGTTTATGTGACTGTTTGACCTGCAAGATTGATGAACCTGCTGCTGGCTTGTAAATGTCCAGTGAGAGGGTTTGTGTAACCTGATTCTAGCAGTCAGTATGCTGCACTGTGTGCTATCTAGCCAGCCAGCTGGCCAGCTAGCTGGCTATGTACTTCAGCCAGCTTTTGCAGCTGCCAGTGCTCGATAGCGTGCTGCTGCTGCACAAGGTTAACATGCAGTAGCCAGAAGGCCTCTTGTCTTGGCGCAATCTTAGTCTCGTTCGGTTGGGTGTCTAGTCTTCGTCATTCATGAAAGCAACCGCCTTACATGGTGAGCCGTAATGGCTCACTAGGTAAGGCGGTTGCTTTCATGACCTAAGTCGTGAGTTCGATTCCTGAGGTGGGCGATCCTTTATCGCCACTGCCAGCGGTGGTGATAGCCGTAAAGGCTCTTCTGTCGCTATACAAAAAGAGGCTTTTAAATCAGCTAGGATTTTTTCGTCCCTTGCGCGTTTAAATGTATAATATTCCTTTTAGCCGGACCTGGTGATATCACTGATATTTCGTAGCAGGCAATGCAGGCTCCCTAGCACCAAGGCTAGGGATTACTTTTGGTGCTGACTGAACCTCTTGCAGCTCCAGGCATTCTGGGATTCTGGCTCAGTCTCCAAATGCTGCACCGATTACCCCCAAGCCAAACTTGGTTGTGCTGTAAAGGGAAATTATGTTCGCCATAATCAAATCGTGTGCTGTGCAGCTAGCGGCTGCTATCGCAGTTCTCGCGTAAGTCGCTCCTTACCAGTATGCAATATTGACAGATAGCGGTCAGGTGGCCAAGGCTGTGGTCAGGAGGCCAAGGCTGTGACCATTTTAGTGTATGATTCTTAATAGTCCGTCCAGAGATGCAAACTCGAACTGCAGATACGTACCTACGAGGAACTGCGTTTGATGCAGCCGGCACTTTTTCCTTGGATCCTGGATGATGGCTGCGTGGCGGTGAGAAGAGCGGAAGGAAAGGCTGCCTTATATTTCAATGGTCCCTTTCTCTTCGTCGGCGTGTGAGTGTGAGGTGCCGAGCATCCGAGTCATCCGTCGATCTGCAGCTCTGGGCCACATGGCTGCTATTGCTGGTGAGCTCATTGCATTCTGCCATCCTTCCTCACAGACAAGGGGGGGGGGGGGAGGAGGGGGGGCACATGGCTGCTATTGCTGGTGAGCTCATTGTATTCTGCCATCCTTCCTCACAGACAAGGGGGGAGGAGGGGGCCGGTCAACGGCCCGTGTATCTTCAGACGAGCCATGCTGAAAATTTTAATTCTGAACTGCTATGAGCCTCTGATGGTTCCTTTGGTGCCATTGATATGGTATTTTCGTTTAGCCCACCATTTGAGCAGTCACATTTGCAGTTGTGTAGGCTCTTTGTGCCTAGCAGGTGGAGGAAGGAGGATGAGAAACCAAGTGCTATCTGATTGGACCCAGGAACCCAGTAGTGCATTTCGGCTGTCATTTAGTCCCTATTTGCATTGGCGTATTTATGTTTACCTGCTGCCTCTGAAGCTAGGCAATGCAACATGTATCTCTAGCCAAGTAGATGCCCTGGCTAGGGCTAAGCTACCGTCGACACCATCAAGCATAGGTTCTCCGTGAGAGCTTAACTTCAAAGGCAGTTTGATGGCCGAAGCTGCTCCTGCTTATAATCATTACATCTCCAGCAGCTTGAAGATCTGCTTTGCTGGGTCTAGAGGGCAGGACTGGAGCTTTAGGCTTTCTAATGGGACGATAAGCAGGTGTAGCCTGTTCGAGTAATTGCTATGGATTTAGTCTTTGTACTGCTCATTCTAGTCTGGCTATCCCTTATATTTGACAGTTGGATATCCCCGGCCTTGTTCATTCCATTCACTTACAAAACTACTCAATTTGCCTTGGGGGAACCGGTTCAAGACGGCAAAATCTGTATCGAAGACAAAGTGAGGCATTTGAACTGTCGCTCTTCGCATTTATCCTCGACCCTGCAGTGGCACCGGCCGCAGCAGAGCTGCTTGTTCTCAGCCGTACCGATCGGTACCCAGAGTCCAGGCAAGATTGCTTGCCTGTCTGCCACACGGTCTGCTGCCGATCGGCAGCGATTTCGGCATGCACCACTGCTGTGACACTGTGGGTGGCTGTAGCTGCCTGGTACAATCTTGTGTCAGAATTAGATCGGCTGCTCGAATTGATTGCCATATGTCCAACGAAATCACACTTGGAACTAAATAGATTGAAGCCCCGCCATGGGTCTTGTAAGAATCCTAGATGGGTGCATAGCTGCATTAGTAGTTGTTCAGCTGAGTGGGCCCGTTAAAGGGAGAGCTGGAGTGCTATCAATTGTTGGGCTGCGATTATATTAATTCTGTTCGTGCTGACGGTCCGAGGGACGATGTTTTGCCCAGCCGGATCACAGTCCCAATTCAGCTCTTGTCATTACCCCAGTGATGACAGTGCTATGTGTCTAAGCCATGAGCAATGGGACGCGTGCTCCCTCATGCACGAGTCTATGTCCCGAGATTTCCTGGCCAGGCGTTATGCCCTCCGATAAGCACGAACGCTGCCATGTAAAGACGAGCAGAATCACTTTCTCTGCGCGCGCATTGGCTTGTGCCTTTCGTCAGTGAGTGGGTAGCAAGCACCTGCCAGTCCCGCCTGCTGCCTTCCACCACCACCGTCGTTTTTGTGCAGCCTCCAGTTTTTTAAGCAATCACGCACGAGCAGTGCAGCTCGCATGCCTCTCAGGCGATGGGTGCTGTGCTATGCTGTGCCTGCTGTTTTCACTCTCAAGTCACCAGCTGTCGTTCCTCCCGGCGTTGCGAGCCGAAGAAATGCCTTTCCCACTTCTGACCCTCCCTAAAGAACCGCATGAACAGGGTAACTCGCTGGCCACTGTTCTATTCGTTTGCTTTGCTCTTGCCATCGAAGCGATCGACTACAGAAAGGGACCCAGGTTTGCTGCCAATGCAGTCAGGCATTGTCTCATGCTACCGGTCGCGCTGCATGACTGCAGGTGCAGGCATGCAAGCCTGCTCTGGCCACTTTCTTCAAAGCTGCATGGAGCTTTACGGCCACTAAACAGGCACTGTGCACATTTGTTGCACCCAGTCTGCTCGAGTGAGCCAAAGCTGCTCGTGGCCGCAGCTCGGTTTGTCGCAGCCCATGCTTATACCTGCTTCCCTTTACCTCTTTTGCACAAGCCCAGCTATGCCGCCTGGGACTGGCTAGCTCGAATCTGCCGTGTCCTTTGTGTGTGACCCATGCCCTGCCCTACCTGTGCCCAAGAAAGGGCAGACAGCCTGTAGCTTAAACAAGTCGTAGGGCTGCTGTACCACATACCAAGCCTTCATTGGATCTCAGCAAATAGTCAGGTTGGCTTAACCTGAAAGTAGTAGCCATTACAGATAAGAAGCTCTCGAGAGCCAATAGTGCTTAACTAGAAAAACATCATCTATGCTGCATCTTTGTGAAGATGCTTTGCCGGCGGCTGGCATCTTTTGATCATTTGTGTCATCAGTTACTAGTGGTTTGTGTGTCATTTATGGCTTGTTTACGATTGCTTATTGTGCTTAATTTAACTTTAAGTAAATTAAATTAAATTACCTTTGTTAATGTGCTTAGCTAGGTTGGTCCTTTTGTGTGTGTAAGGGGCTATTTATAGCTGTTTATGCTTTCTTTAGCAGTCAGTCATAGTTAATGAGTATGATGGGAGATGGATGCTAAGGAGAGCCATTGCTTTTTTAGCCTAAAAATAGCATCTTCCCTTGCCATTCTATGGACGTGCTGTTAGCTGCATGTTACTCTGACTCCAGAAAGATCACGAACTTATCAAGGTCTTTTTTATGGAAGACCGCAGAGCAAAAATAGCTGTAGTCAAATTGTCAACACTGAGTGTTTACGAAATTGTGGACATCCAGTAGCTTGGCTAATAGATGCAGGTATTTACAACGATAGTTTTCTTATTGTACCAAGAGTATGCCAAATACTAACATCTGGTATGCACAAGTCATTTTCGATGGAGGGATAATAATAATAATAATAATAACATGTAATTATTTTCATGGTTATTAGTTTCCTGTACATGCCAGGCAGTGCTGAAGCCAGCTTGTGCATGCAGACACCTGTATGTTTCTGCTGCAGGTAACAGCATATGGCCGAGCAGCCACAGTGGTATATGCACTGGTGGATAGCAGCACTGCTGCAGCCTTTTTCGCTGTGGCACCCGCCTCCGGCGAGATAAATCTCCTCGTCTCTGGTGATCAGCTCCGTGCCTCTAACGCCACCTCCAGCGTCTATCGGCTCACGGTTGTGGCTCGCAGCGGCACACACCTTGCGTCGGTCAGCGTCACCATCACCGCTCTCAGCAGGGCTGGCCCGCCCTTGTTCTCTGCCGGTGCATCGGCCTCTGCATACCTGCCAGAGAATGCTGCCTTCGGGGAAGTGGTGTATGCTGCATCAGCGTCCAGCGTCCACGGCTCCGTGACGTACAGTTTGTGGAGCCCAAGCAGAAGCAGCAGCAGCAGCAGCAGCAGTGCTCTATTCAGCCTGGACAGTGCGACTGGCCTTGTTCTGGTGGCCACCTGCCCTGGTGGCCTTGTCTCTTTGACGTCACATTCGCTAGCCATAGCTGCCACTGATCACGGACCCAATAATAATACCAGCATTCTCGTGCTCAATATAACCATCACTGACGTCAATGAACACAACCCACGGTTTGCCCAAAAAAAGTATGCTGTCTATATCAGCGAGTCGACATCACCCGGCATAGTGCTGGCACAGATCAGTGCGACAGATGCCGACTGGGGTAAGCAAGGTTGCTGTGCTGGTTTCTGCCTGTACTGCTGTGGACAGTGGTCAGACTCTTCAGTTAATTTGCACCTTGCCTCGTTTATCCTAGTAGGCATGAGCCTACACGGTTCTAATGTATGCAGCACCCAGACAAGCTTAACCACTGGTGCTACTGACCAGCACACGGTCACTGAGCATGCTTTATGAGTCCGGTTCTCTCCATTCTTTTCTGTGGTCTCTCTATCTGTATATCTGTGTATCTCTATCTGTATTCTATCTTGTGTGCCAGTCCATTTTTCAAAGTTATGTCTGTCAATCTATATCTTTCGCCTCTCTGCCTCTTGCTCTCTCTGTCTCTCTGTCTCTGTCTGTCTCTGTCTCTGTCTCTGTCTGTCTCTCTCTGTCTCTCTCTCTCTCTCTCTCTCTCTCTCTCTCTCTCTCTCTCTCTCTCTCTCTCTCTCTCTCTCTCTCTCTCTCTCTCTCTCTCTCTCTCTCTCTCTCTCTCTCTCTCTCTCTCTCTCTCTCTCTCTCTCTCTCTCTCTGTCTCTGTCTCTGTCTCTGTCTCGCTCTCTCTCTCTCTCTCTCTCTCTCTCTCTCTCTCTCTCTCTCTCTCTCTCTCTCTCTCTCTCTCTCTCTCTCTCTCTCTCTCTCTCTCTCTCTCTCTCTCTCTGCATGATCTTAGTCTCACTAATACCCTCACCTTTTGCAGCAAATGTAAAGTGCCTAGAAAGAGATTGAGTTCTCTGAGGGAGCTTTATCAAGTGTATTATTATTACTACTGTCATTATTATTATTATTATTACCTATCTATGATGGCCATTAGGAATTGTTGCTGACAGGATAGCTTGTGAGCACCTTTGTTATTGCTCTCACAGCAGTCAAATCCATCACTGTCTGAGCAAAATCTATGTCTTGTCTTGCCCTGCCTAACCTCCCTGCCTGTCTGTGTCAAATTTCTGATGCTAACCAGGTTAGGTGGGGGACCTGAGTGTCATATGGCTTACTAAACCAGGTGGGAGTCAGATCATTCAGCTCCCCCAGTGTCTGGTCACTCGGGCTTCGGTTTGCCCACATTCCGGCAGTGCCAGCACACAGTTCAATGAGGCTGCCTGTATCAGTGCAAATAAATACAAGTCTGACTGCCCATGCACCGGGCGACCCCGACTGCATCTCAGCCACCGGGCTAATCTCTCACGAAACATACCCCCAGCCTACCGATTAGAAAACTCGGAAGTGACTAAAAGCTCAGATCATCGATGTCTTTGGGTAATCGGTCCTTCGAGTGTCGTGTTGCCCTACACGAGTGCACTGCTCTAGTAAATATTGGCTTCTGCTCTGGCTTAGTACCTATGATTCCTGATTTGCCTGAGTCATCGCGAACTGACAGCTAGCCACTCGGCTTTGCTTTGGGAGGGGGGCTGCCTCATCATGCAATGCCTCGAGCAGAGCAAGGTGCCCCTCTCCTCCCCCGAAGTTTGCCCAGGCTACATGTTGGGTGCCCCAGCAGCTGAGCTGGGGGAGGGGTGAATGAAGATACGGCACCTTTTGTTGGAGCAGGCCGACAGCTGGCACCAGGACTCTGCTGGCTGTCTCTGCTGCTGTCTGCTGGGCTTCTAGGAGGCTGATCAGCAGAACCACCTCGCTCGGTGACTCAGCACAGAAGCCAGGCATACACTGCTGCTGCTGGTGCTTCAGGTGCTGGTGCTGCTGCCGCTGAGACCTACGACCCCAGTCTCAGCTCCCAGCTTGCAAGCCGGGGCAGGCAGTGAATAGCCACTTCATTTGACAATGCTCCTGAATTGTTAACTGCCGAGTGCCATAGCCCGACAGCTGTCTAATGGTGCCCCATTCAAACCGTTCTCGGTGACATTCGCTGTCGCTTGAGCAACAGCTGCAAGTAGCAGCCCGGAGAGCACTGGAGGCAGCCTTGCCAGCCGGCTGGGCTGCATTATAGCAGCGATGGCAGCCTCGGCAGTGGCAGTGACTCTGCTGCAGTGCCGCTGCCACCGCCTGCCTGCCGAGTGCAAGAGCCTCCCTCCTTCCTTTCCTGAGTAGGTCGGCAGGTTTTAAAGACAGACCTCTCCAAGGTAATTGTCGACTAACAATGGGCCGGCTAGCTCTGCACAATGGCAAAACAAACCGAGCGTTCCGAGCATTGTTACTGCTGCTTGGTGTGCAAACGCCTGATTGATCAAGCTCGGAGGGAACCCCAGGGAGTCGGAGTGAGCATCGTCAACGTCTCTCTGGACTATGGTTCGTTCGGCAATCTGATTTCCCAGACAGCTTACATTAAAAAGATGCGCAAAATAATAGCACCAAGTCTTTAGTGCAGCATCCCAAGAGAACCGAATCTCCCTGTTCAGGCGTTCTACGACTCTTTTACAAGTTTTACAACGCTGCTTTATGACTGAGAGAGAAGCAGCGACCAATAGTTAATGACAAGAACATTGGTACCCTGATTAGGTAAGCATGCAAATCACCAAACTGTCGTGCCCAGATGAGCGTGCAAGAGCATACAAGAAGACTCTCACGGATACTGGATAGTAGGTTCCCAGTCGTGTGCACTCAGTTATTAACAGGTAGGCAAAGCGCTACTTAACAAAGACAAGTGATGCACTTGGACGCTTTACAACAGTGGTTACAACAGCACTCGCTCTTGCTCCTAATCACAAAGTGCACTGTTTGGTAATCCACAAACACAATAGTGGACGATTCACTCATATTACAGGTTGTGTGGGCCAGATTGATCATTAGGTTCTCCTTTGATTGCCGTAAAATCAGGAGATGGCATAATGTCAGTCGGTAGCGAGTTCCAAGCTTTGGGATCATTGTAATTAAAGGCATTGTCTCGAGGGGATTTGAAGTTACGGGTACAAGAAGTAATCGACCTGAGTCAGAAGAGTGGGTGATTGAATGGGAAGTATGATGTGACACTAATTTAAATAGGTAGGCCGAAGCAAGAGAGTAGAGAGTGACCTGTAGGCGGAAGTGACAGAATCTCGAAGTCAATACGATGCTGCTTCATGCAAAGGCAGTTCAGTTTGTCGATCAGTACAGTAATGTGGCAGTTGCTATGTTTATGACGGATAATTCGAGCTGCTGAATATTGCACTAACTGAAAGCACCTAAGTACACAGTCAGGAAGACGTAAGAGCAGCGAGTAACACAAGTGTAGCCGAATGTCACGAATGCATAGGCCCCACTAGCGGTGGTTTGTTTAATCTAGCAAGCCCGAATTTTCGCAATGTCATGTGTATGAAAGTTAGCAGACTTGATGATATGGTCATCTAGTGACAAGTCATTTTGGAAGAGGTGGCCCCTAGATTTCATAGAGAAATTATAGGCATAGTCCGAATATCAGTATTACCTGCTGTCACGGAGCTGAACGAAGTTAAAATGCTTTGTGGCAGGGAAGCATCCTAACACGTTGCATTTCACTTTACAGCAAATGTAAAGCGCCTAGAGACAGATTAAGTTCTCTGAGGGCGCTTTATCAAGTGAATTATTATTATTATTATTATTATTATTAACACGACTTCAACAGTGTGTGGTCCTGCATGCAAGTGAAATCTTAAATTGTGCTTATTATTGTGAACAGAAGTCGACGTAAAGTGGATCCTAGTGGTACCCCATGCATCAAAGGTTAACCAGCAGTCGTTTTCCGTTGACATCTACTCTCTGAAGGATCTCACCGCGACGAGACCTTTAACTGTTATGATATTGTGCCTCTGATGCATTGGCAATGCGAAAGGCGTTCAAAGAGAGAGCCCTAGGTATCGTTAATGTTGTAAGGTCGTGGTCTGTGCAACTTGAGCAGCATCTTTCGGCTGACTCGTCTGTTGTTGGCAACAGTGCAGATTGAGCTGCTGCTGCAGCCATCATCACCTCAAGTTGATCTCCCGTTGGAGCTTCCAGTGTATGTAGGCAAGGAAAGGCAGAAGGCAGAAGGGTATGGTGCTTGTCAAGTGAAGCATCGCTTCGCCTCGGCACGAGTGCTGGATTGTGACAAGGTCATCCCCGTCTTATCCACAGCTGTGCACTGTGCACTGTGCACCACCTGCCAGGCCACTTTTGGCCATGAATGAGAATTAACCGATTGTCGAAGCGTTCTCCTCCTTCAGGGTGCCCGCGTGCCGCTTCAAGTGTGGGTCACCTGCAGGCTCTGCTGCATGGGGTAGCACCACACAGGCACGCTCTTTGCGACCACGCATCGTGGGTTTGACTCCTGCAGTAGGCTATCTTCCTTCATTCCCAACTGCAAGGGAGCTGATTGCTGCTAAGGTGCTTCTGCTGCTGTACAAATGAGGCTGCTCAATCAGCTATTATTTTTTATGACTGGTTTATGGCGCAGATGTTCTCCTGCCACTGTCGAAGCTGGGATACCCCCTCCCCCCCAGGGCTTCACCTTCCCCTTGCCTGCAGTCGAATGGCCTTGGCCTTGCTGCTCGGTGCAGCGACCGCACAGGCGGCCAGGCGTCTGAACCGTTCAGCTTCTTGTGTGTGACAGGTCTCAACGGCCTGATCAGCTATCGGCTGGACCCGACGGCAGACGGTGGCAGCACTTTTGCCATTCTTCCGGGAGGCTATCTGAAGCTGACCAACTCCGTCGATCGAGAGCGCATCTCCTCGTACAGTCTTGTCGTAATCGCCACCGATGGCGGCGTGCCAGCGCGATCGGCCACCGCCGCGGTGGCAGTCTGGCTGATAGACGTCAACGAGCACTCGCCCGTGTTCACGGCAGCGAGCTACAGCTTCACGGTGGCTGAGAACTCGGCGCCGGGGGTCATCGTCGGGCAGCTGACGGCTCTGGATGCCGACTCCGGGCGCTGCGGTCGCGTGTTCTACAGAGCCTACGGTCGGTCAGCCGAGAATTTCTACGTCGACCCCACGACGGGTCTGCTCACCACGTCGAGCTTGCCGCTGGACCGGGAGGCACTCGTCGCTGCGACCGGCAGCGCTGCGATCGTTCTCACGGTCGTGGCCAGCGACGAAGGACTGCCGCCGCTGACAGCGGCCGTCAACTGCACCGTCACCGTGCTGGGCGTCAACGACAACGCCCCGTCTTTTGGCGCCACCCTGCTGCAGGTCGGCGTGCGAGAGGACGCTGCCGTCGGGTCTGTAGTTGCCCTGCTCAACGCGTCGGATCCGGACGACGGACTCAACGGCTGCATTGCCTACTCGCTGGCCGGCTCGAGCCAGTTGGCCTTCTCCCTCTCGGGAAGTGCCCTGCTGGTGGCCAGTCCGCTGGACCGAGAGGCGCGGCCGCAGTACGTGCTCACGGCCATCGCCTCCGACTTGGGTTCGCCCGTGTCGCTCAGCTCGACAATGCTGATCAGCGTCGTCGTCCTGGATGTCGACGACAATCCACCCGTGTTTGACCCGCCCGTGCCACCTCCTGTCTCTATTGCCGAGGATGCACCTCCCGGCACGTACGTGACCCGTCTGCGTGCCACCGACGTCGACCTGGGCGGCAATGCTTCGATTGAGTATCGTCTCGTCGGCTGCGACGGTGGCAAGGGCAGCAGCAGCAGCAGCAGCTGCGCTTTCAGCGTGGACATATACACGGGCATTCTGTACACGGCTGCGTGGCTTGACTTCGAGTCCCGGCCGGTGTACCACCTGCTGCTCAGTGCCAACAACCAGGCCGCTGCCACGGCTGCAAGCACCAGCATGGTCAATGTCACTGTGACCGTCGGCGACGTCAACGAGGCGCCACAGTTCGCCCGCTCATCGTATCTCGCTTACATCAACGAGAGCTCTCAGCAGCAGCAGCAGGGCAGTGCCGCCAACATCAGCCTGCCAGTAATCCAGGTGTCCGCGGCAGACGTGGACGGAAGTGCGAGCAGTGCCACGCTGCGGTACTCGATCGTGCTCGTCTTGCCGCCCGACGACATCTTCGGCATACAGCCGGCCTCTGGCTGGCTGTACGTCAAGCCAGGCAGCGCTGTCGACCTCGAGCGAGCCTCGTCGTACCTCGTCACAGTGGCGGCCACGGAGCAGGCGCCGCCGAGCGCTGGCGGTGCTCCTCTGACGGCGCTGACCACTGTTACCGTCATGGTCGTCGATGCCAACGATAATCCGCCCCTGTTCACGAGCCCACGAGCTGCCGTGGTGGTTGCCGGCTCGCCAGCCGGAACGCTCGTGATGGTCGTCGCAGCGTCGGATGCAGACAGCGGCGCCAACGGCCAGGTAGGCCCTGCCGAGCGGAGGTGCACCGGTTTGACACCAGTCCATCGGCCATCCGCATCCAGGGGCTCGCTGGCACGCCCCTCCCACAGCGCAGTGTTGCGCTAGCTCACTCCACTCTGCACCTCCACGTGATCCCTGTGTTAGAGGGTAGCGAAGCCCTGATGCTTGCACTTGGCAGTCCACGCTTCGGGGGGCGGGGAGGGAGGATATAGAGCTGCCAGTGGTAGATAGGGCCGTCGAACCTGATCCTGCATGACTGCGTGCACTGAACCTGATCCTGCGTGGACGTTCGAGCGACTGCAAAAGCGCTGCCGGTGTCGGCCGCTTTCATGCCGGCTCGCGTGTCTCTCTTGCCAGGTTCAGTACAGCCTCACCAGTGCCTCTGGCGCCTGTACAGTGGACGCAGTCAGTGGACGGCTGGTTTTGTCGCGTGCGCTTCCGTCGTCGGCAGCCGTGAGCAACTTTACCGTCGTCGTTCAAGCTAGCGATGGTGGCAGACCGGCGCTCATCACGCAGCAGGCTGTCGCCATTGTCGTCCTACCCAACAGAAGTGCCATTTCAACGTCTTCTATCGAATTTGACAAGGCGGCATACGCCGCCGCTGTGCCAGAAAGCAGCCCTGTCGGCACCAGCATAATCAGGGTGGCGCTCAAGCCGTTGCCATCAGTAGCGATTCCTGCGTTTTTCCTCACTTCTGCCGTGACTGTATCGGGATTGAGTGGTGCTGCCAACCTGGCGATCGACCCGGCTTCTGGCGTGCTGAGCATTGCCCGATCGCTCGCCTGCAACGTCTCGTGCGGCACCTACAACGTCACCGTGTATGCTGTGGACCTCGGCGGCAGCCTAGGCGCCGCCGGGCGCGTGCAGGTAGGGCTGACTACGCCGCACCAGTATAGCAGAGCTGCTTGCTATGCTGAGCGGCGGCTAGGCTGCATGTTGAGTGCCGGCTGCTGCAGCCTGGCCTCGAGCAAGCCTCTGAAGTGTGACTGATGGCCTCGAGCGAGCTTCTGCGTCTCCTCCGAGCAAGCTACCGTCTTCCAGGATTGTGTGCAGGGGAGAGAGCGAATCATGCAACCGGAGGAGTAATGGAGGGCTGGAGCGATTGCTTGGGTCGGGGGGGGGGGGGGCGTCCTCAAAATATGCACATGAGAATTTGTATGAGATGGCCCCTTGCAACTGACCGATTGGCATTCTGTATTGCAGGAAGCCAGAGCGATTTCTTTTATTGGTGCGTAAAAGTGCCTGGAGACTTTTTGACTAGCAAAGATAGTAACGATTTCATGCAGTTGCCCCTTGCATCGTCGCCGTGTTTGCTTAGCTAAGAAATACGTCTTAGCCGCTTCTGGCTTACAGTTTTTTGTAATGCGGCACAGCATTACGGCTTTCTCTATCGGGAATTTCGCTATCAGAAGTTCTGACCCCTGCAGTGGTCTGCTGATGCCCTGCTCTCTGTGCTCTTTGTGGGCACTCTTTGCTCCTTTACCTGCGCCTTTATATGCCCGCATGCATAGAAAGACCAAACTCGTTCAGCATTGGCTCAAATGCATGGCAGCTGGTCAATAGTGCAAACCCGAATGATGAGTGAACTGTGCTAGCTTTTCACTGCTGTTGGCATGGCCGCAGGTGCAGAAACTTATCCCTGTGTAGCCTTAGAGCAAAGTTCAGGGAATGCATTACCTCTCCAAATGCAATTAATTTGCATGGAGCCCAAAGAGAACTTAATCTCCATCCAGGCGCTTTAAATGTGCCGGATTTCTTGAGCCCAAGGCCTTGCTTGTTAAAGGCAGAGCAGGCGAACCCCCCAGGGCCACACCAGGGTGGCTCACGATCCAAGTGAAATCTTTTAATGCCAGTGAGCTCTGACCGGGCCGGATGTTATTTATTACTGTAGCCTAGGCTGTGACAGCAAGTCCTCGACAGTAACTCAAGCTAGATATAAACGGCAGGCTAGTAGACATAAAACAGGAGACACGGCGACTGCTTGCATTGTGGTAGGGATCAACGACTGGAGTGAGAGCTAATGAGACAGGCTACCTCACCAGTGAGCCAAGTATGCTGGTGATTGGTCACAGTAATGAGGCCTAACCCTGGATGCCAATATGCAGCTTTTAGCTAGGCTTGAAGGTCATGTACGTAGCCCTGCATACTGCCGGTCCCTGCTTCTCATACTAGCCAGTCCTCAGCAGGATTCATCACTGCTAATATGCTAATTTTAGGCCTGCTAAGTGATCCGTCGGCCTATAGCTTTTACTGGATTCAGCACAGCCTGGCTGCTTTGCTAACTTTCCAAGTCGTCTTCGGTTTGCACTCCCTTGGATCCGTCAGCTGCATAGCCATCGCCGTTATAATTCATTTATATAGCTCCCTAAGAGAACCTAATCTGTGGTCAGGTGCTTCACAAATGCCACGGGGCTCGAGCCCACGACCCTGGCCAGACCTTGATCGGGGCGAGCACCTTAGCCACTGGGGCCAAACCAGCTCCCTTGATTCGAGAAAGCTGCCACTGCCTGACCTAAACCTTGCTTAGCGGTGGCAGCCCTCGACAGGCTTGTTCTGTCTTCGTGTATTAATAGTTGCTTTGTACATGGTGAATGAGTGCTTGGACGTTCAGTAACAGCTGGTATCCTTATATGGTTTGTATCTCATATCGTTGTTTTTGTACAGCTTCATGAACCCGGTGACCTCTTTCTGCTTCGATATATTTCCTCTGCTACCAGTGTGGAATGCCAATATTCAAGCCCTTTATCAACCACGCCCACCCAGATTACCTGCTGAAGTTAGAGGTTCATATGTTTCAGCCTACAGTGAGCAACCCAACTGAATATGCTAGGATTAACTGGCTGCACCGTCGATCACTATACAAATAAGTTCTAAACTAATTTCCAAACAGCAGCAGCAGTTTCGGATGCATTAATTCCGTGTAGGATTTGCCTGGCCAAGCAGCTGGCTTCTTTGGCTCAACCTAGTGGACATTTATTGCAAGTGGAATGATCATCTAATCCATCTGCACATATCCTCCTTCTGTTCGCTTGCAGCTTGATGCTGGCAGCAGGTTCAATGGGCTTGCCTGCCTGTCGTGCCTGGCAGAGCTGTGTTGTGTGATAGCATTTACTGTGTGTGCCGAGGGTCACAGACTGGAAGCTGTACTATGCCTGGCTCATGCCTTGGAACTGCTCCGAAAATATTCGGCTGCTGCTGTAAACCTACTACCCTCTTGATGACCGAAGAGTCTTGTGCATTGTTTGTGGTGTCAAGTTGTACACACACCGACTTTACATTAAAAGAAGACAGCTTGCCCGCACTGCCAGACGCACCCAGCCTGGCTCCTGCTTCTTGATGCTGGTGCTGATGCATGCGCTCGCCCACTGGCTTTGAGTGCCAGCCCTTAGGCGCAGCCCCTTGGGTCCGAATCCAGCAGCTGACGATCCTTTATTGTCCTACGCAGGTCAAGGCTGCATGGCCACTCTCAGGCTGTTCTGTCCCCGTGTACATGCTGCTGCTCAATTGGCTTTAACTTTTACTCTCTTTTTTTTCTAGTTTCCATCGTGCAGCAGCTGCTACTAGTTTCATCTCTGCTCCTCTCCCTGGCCCCGGCCATGCCTGCTGCTGCTGCTGGGTCTACGCTGACTCTGCTGCAGAAAGTGAGCTCGCTTACGTGTTTGCGTGCATGTGGTGAGTGCTGGCCTGTCTTTGCATTGCAACTCAAGTCTGTAGGTTGCTGATGAGTGATGGTAGTGCACCTCGACTCGCCTGGCTGTGCTGCTGCTTCTGCTGCTCAGGAATTGGTGCTGGGAATGGTGCTTGCATTTACCATTAGTCCCAGCTTTTTGATTAGGCTTGTCAGCTGTGGCCTGTGCACAGGGCGATGGGCCTGTGCTTCGAGGCGATGGGCGTGTGCACGAGGCGATGGGTCTGTGCATGAGGCAGTGAGCCTGTGCACAGAACTGCCGAGTTGCACTCGTTCTGCCCTCACTCGGCTGCCTCACCTGCAGATGATTCTCTCACTGCTGGACAGTGAGAGAATCATCTAGCGAAGCTTTTGTGTGCCACAGCACTCACGTTCCCGGGTGTTGTGTCAAATGTCTTGCAGAGTGGTTGGCGTGACTGCATTGCCTGCCAGCATCGTTCCTCCTTCTTCGGCGATGGGAGGTCTAACCAAATTACTACAAGGATAATTAATATGGCCTGCTGCCTGCAATGCTGTCATCCGTCAGTATGTCCACCCAAAAGCTGGTCAACCTCAAAGTAATCCACCTGCTATCCACCCTCAAAGCAAGTGCTCACTCATTGCAAGCTAGCCCAAGCACGGCACAACTGAGTGTCAACTGCATCCGAACACAGACTGTGAAGTGCCGAGGCCCGGCATATATCTGCCATCAGTTTGTCGGCAGCCAGCTGCAGCTTCTGTATTCGGGTGACCAGATCTGACCTTTCCTTTGGCCACTGGTTGTTTACATTCCCATCCTGGTTTTTCTATCAGCTGTTTCTTGGTTTCTTCGGTTTTTTGGAGGCTTGCATGTGCCATCTGGGTTTAGAGTGGCAAGGGAGTGGCTCAGGCCCCTCCTAGTCACCCACAGTCCTTTACTAATCAAAGCCCCTTGGAATTCCCGGAGTAGCTTTAAGCTGTCAGCTGCACTCTCACTCCGCTCGAGTCTCAAAGCAGACAGCCTGGCCAGGCAGAAGCTGAGTGAGGTCTTCGGTATGCCGGCAGTTGTTCGGCAAAGAAAACAGGTGGAGACAAGTCCTAACCTGGTCGGCTTTAGCTGCAAGAGTGTAAAAAATCTGCCTGGCAAGACTCTGTCTATGGCCTCCATGTCTGCTGTAATGCACCTCTGCTGTAGCCCTCGCTGGTGCCCAAATGCTGGGGCACGAGTAGCAGGTTACGAAGGTCTGCCATTGCTGAATGCCAGGGGCCTCTTTTGGCAATCATGCTGGTGTCATCCGTCAGCAGCTGCTTCCTGCACAGGTGCACACTCTGCAGGTTATGCCGTCGTTTGGCAGTGTGGCATCCATTTCTCCGACGAACCACTTTCTCGGAGGATGCCTCCCGTGAGATGCTGATGTGCTTGCTGTAACTCATTGCCCACCTCAAGCTCAAAGCACAGATGGCTTATTAGTGGCAACATACAGAAGCCTGTACCACAAATCGGGCAAAAACAATCTTAAGAATCTAACTCATCTCTAATATGCATGCGCCATAAGAAGGTATTGGTTCCTGTGACTTTTTTAAGACAAGCTGACTGCAGCCTGGAAAATTCTCCGAGGGCCTTTCTTGCTTTAGCTGGGGGCTGCGGTGGGATTCTGTTCGGCTGCACCTATCCTCTTGGACTTCTGTGTTAGCTTCCAGTCGGCATGCTTTCTGTCTAGTTTATGTAAATGCTTATATAGAAACTCAGTTCTCCTAGGGTGCCATACACAATTCTATTATGTATTGTTATTATTACTGTAATGCTCCCTGGCTGCCTGCCATACAAACCGATTCAAGAAGCCAACTTGTCATAGTCTCAATGAGAATGGGTCAATAGTGTGTCGCTGAGCTGGTGGTGGTGGTGCTGCATAGAAACCGTCCCCTGAAGATAACCTAGCAGACATCGGCTGGCTGCACATGCATGCACAAGGGCAAATGCACTCTTGAACTCATGCACGTTAAGTTGTGTGTGTGTGTGTGTGTGTGTGTGCGTGTGCGTGTGCGTGTGCGTGTGTGTGTGTGTGTGTGTGTGTGTGTGTGTGTGTGTGTGTGTGTGTGTGTGTCTGCAAGCACACATGTACTTGGCTATATACGCGTTTGCAGACCAGCTCACGAAAGTCGCCATGCCCAAGATCACGAACTCTGTTACATTAGGCTCGCGCAGGACCTGCGACTAGAACTTCTCGTACCGCCCGACTCGGCTCTTTTGCATGCGTCATTCAGACGTGGGAGCCGAGCTGGGAAAGCAGACGAATGCAAGCAAACACAGTCCATGCTATGAAGAAGTTCTAGCGCCTGCGGCACCTCTGTAAACAGTGCTTCTTATTTCAGGTACTGGTCACTGTCGTTGCCGACAGCCCCCCAGCGTTTGACAGCAGTGTATACTCAGCCACAATCCGCGAGAGGGGCGTGGTGGGCGAGGCGTTGCTGACTGTGAGGGCCACGGACCACTCAGGTGGCGGCGACAACGTGTCGTACTCGATCTCACCAAAAGACATCGGCTGCAGATTCGCTGTGAACTCGTCGACCGGTAAGCTTTACAGCAAATGTAAAGCGCCTAGAGAGAGATTAAGTTCTCTGAGGGCGCTTTATCAAGTGAATTATTATTATTATTATTATTAGGCTCCCACCGGGCCCAGTTTCTGTCGGCCGCGTGCAGCAGGCGATCATCCTCGCTCTACTGCCGCTGTCGTCGGCGCTGCTTCGCTTGGGCAGGGCCGACAATCATTGGGGTTCCTCGCCACACCCAGCAGGCTGCTTGCTCCAGCCGTCGCATCGCGTCGTAGGCGTGGTGTCGACGTCGGCGCAGCTCGACCACAGCGTGACGCCCGTCTGCACGGTGCAGCTGCTGGCGTGCAACAGCGCTGGCTGCGCCAGGTCCGCGCTCATCGTGACCGTCCTCGATCGACCGACATTCACGTCTGCAGCCTACTACTTTGTCGTGCCTCTCAGCGGTTCGGCGGATCTGCCTGCCGGACGCGTCTCGTTGGCCAATATCGCCGCTGCCGGTGGCAGCGGCGGCGGCGGCGGTGGCAGCGCGTACACTGCCGACAGCCAGGCCATGCCGGCCGTGACCTACTTGCTGGCCAGCTCGTGGGGCCTCGAGCTGTTTCGGCTCGACGCCATCACGGGCGTGCTGCGATTGCGAGCGCCGCTTGCCAGAGGAGGAGCCAAGGTAGCGTGAGCGCTGGCGCTCCATCGGTCGGTCGTCCCACGTGCCTGTGCCCCTGCTGTAACTGCTCTCTTCTGGTGCTGTCGCCGCCACCGTCTGGGGCTTCTCGCTTTACGGACCGGTTTGAGCTCACTGCCGTTCGTCGTGTCGTATCAGATTTTTTTAAATCGATCTTGACGACTCGG
>WPIO01000002.1:12092500-12117500 GCA_009760855.2 Cristatella mucedo
CCGACCCGGCTGACAATTCGAACATCACCTACAGCTTGGTCAAATCGTATGGCCTGTTTGCTGTCGACGCATTGACCGGTAAGAGACGATCGCTTATGTTTCGATCCGCTGGCATACTGTCTTGAAAGGGACTCGACCCGAATGAAACAAGTTTAGATTATGTCATGATGATAAAACTAACTTACTAGTTATGGGCAAACCTAGTGTTATTCAGAAATTGGAAAGGCTGACTTTCAAAATTGGCTCTGCCAGCATATCTCCAGTTGCATCAGCTCGAAATCTAGGTGTCATATTCCAAAGCGACCTCTCGTTAGACGACCACATCAGCTCCACAGTCAAATCAGCCTATTTTCAGCTTCATAACATTGCTAAAATTAGGGCTTGTTTAGATAAGGATACCACGTCCAAGTTGGTCCATGCATTCGTGACATCTCGTCTCGACTTCTGCAACTCACTGCTTACTGGCCTACCAGCATGTGCGATCAGGCGATTGCAGCTGGTGCAAAACTCTGCAGCTAGGCTTGTCTGTCGTGAGCGTCGCAGTTGCCACATTACTCCACTTCTCGCCGACCTGCACTGGTTACCAGTCAAGCAAACGGATTGACTTCAAGGTTTTTGTCGCTCACTTTTAGGTTTTCTTCATTCTATGGCTCCAGCTTATCTTTCAGATATACTACCCCCATCAGGCAAAGCATCGTACCACTCGCTTTTTCGGAATCCAACAGTCTAGAAATACCTCGTACAAACCTTAAATCCTTTGGAGACCGTTGCATTTAGCTCGTATGCTCCCACAGCCTGGAACTCCCTCCCGACCTGCATCAGAACATCCCCTGACCTGACCACATTTAAAAGAAACTTAAAAACATACCTATTTAGGACAGCATTTAGTGGGTCCTTGTGATTCGTCCTCGATGTGCTTATGCGTGCTGACACTGTTCATGCTGCCACTAACCACATTTGCATGCTGACCCAGTGCATGTAACCCCTAACCATGTTATTCATTTTGTTTTTTTTTCAAGCATGATTTTACTTACTATTCTATTGCGTATCACTTTGCAGCAAATGTAAAGCGCCTAGAAAGAGATTAAGTTCTCTGAGGGCGCTTTATCAAGTGCAATATTATTGTTATTATTATTATGTCGACCCGTCGGATCCGTGCCCTGCAGCCTTAAGGGCAGTAGATGTACCTTTCTTCTGCTCCGATGCCGAGGAGAAGCTAGCCAGGCTCTTTTCGGGCGTGCAGTGCACTTCCCAATCGGACGGCAGAGCGAGCGCCTCAAAGGCTAGCTCGGGCGATCCTTCCTTTTTTGGCACCGCCGCAAAGACAAGGCTCTCTTTCATCGACCGCCGGCACTCGATGTATCTTGTGGCTAGTGGTCCCACTGCTATCGGCCGTGGGCCGCTCTCATTATTTTGATCCGTTAGCAAGTCGCTGCCGATGTGCACGATAAGACGATTTGACCTAGTTGTAGCTGCCGGACTCGCTCGCTGTGCGTGCATGTATCGACACGTCTCTCGGGTCCAGCCGTTCTGAGCGTGCCGTCAAGTAAATGATCGAAGATGAAAAGCAACAGCCGATCGAGCGCATTTAGCCTCGATTTACGCAGTCGCAGTAGGTGGCCGTGGGTAGCTATCGCCCCAGCCCCTCCCTCTTTCAACAGGCGGCTCAGCAATGCCCTCTGCTGGACTGGAACCCATGTCGTAGGTGGCGAGGTTCGATCGGCACCTAGCCCCGGGGCTAAGTAAGTAAGACCCGGCTGTAAGCCTCTAACTCGGAGATTAGTGGACTCGCTGTGTAGTTGGCACGTCGTTGGTTTTCCACTCAGGTGTCTTATCGTTGCTCGGACCGCTGGATCGCGAAGCCGAAGACTTCTTCTTGCTCTACGCTGTCGCTTCCGACAACGGCGAGCCAGCGCTAAACGCCAGCGTGCCGATCTCGGTGTACGTCGACGACGTCAACGACAACACGCCCATGTTCACACAGAGCGCTTACTGTGTGTCTGCGCCGGCTGCCATCAGTGCAGGCAGCTTCCTGCTCGGAGTCACGGCCGTCGACCCCGATCTCGGCGTTAACGGCACGGTTACCTACTCCCTGCTGAGCTCGACTGCGGGCGGCGGCTTCCTCCAAATTAACTCGACCACTGGAGTCATCACGGCTGCGTCCGCTGCCGCCATGGACCCTCGAACCACACTCTCGGCCGTCGTCCGAGCCCAGGATACGGTGAGTCGCTGAGTCAGTTGTACCTGCATCGCTGGCAGCTTCGAAGGGGGGGGGTTCGCCACAGACCCAGTGCCTGCATCCGCGTAACTAACCGTTTCAGGGAGGACTGTTCAACGACGTCGCCGTCAACTTAACTTTCTTGTCCGCCTCTGCGAGCAGCTGTGCCTACGCGATGCAGCCGCAGGCCGTCACCATCGTGGAGACGGCGCCCGTCGGAACGGCCGTGCTCACGGTCGGCGCCTCGAGCGGCATAGGTCTGTCGACGTACTGGATCGCCGGCGGCAACCTCGGCGACTCGTTCGGCATGGACGCGAGCTCGGGCTCACTGACCGTGAAGCGCTCGCTGAACTACCTGGCGTTTCCTGCGTACACTCTGTGGATCGGCGTGGCCATGGGCAACTACTCGTGCCTGCCGACGTACGTGGCGTGCAGCGTGGCCGTGACCAACGTCAACGACCGCGCGCCTCGCTTCGCCTCCTACCTCGTGCGCGCCACCGTCCTGGAGCACGTGGTCGCCACCGCCCAGCTGCCGCCCGTGGCGCTCCTGAGAGCGACGAGCGTCGAGCCGGGCGTGAACGGAACCTTGCAGTATCGCTTGAATGCGGCGCTGTCCAGCTTTCCCGCGCCGCCATTCCGAATTGACCCCAGCGTTGGCTCGGTTTTCGTCACGGCTCGGCTCGATCGAAAACTTGCCGCTTCGTACGTGGTCGCCGTCGAAGCGCACGACGTTGGACCAGCGCCGCTCACCGCCACGGCCCTCGTGCTGGTGACAGTGGCGGACGCCTACGACGAGGCCCCGGTGTTTGCGCACGGCTACTCGTGGGCGGTGGTCGAAAACGCGCCAGCCGGAACCGTCGTCGGCAAGGTGACCGCAACTGACCCGGACTTGGGAAACAGCACCTTCATTGTGTATTCCCTGCTGGACAACCTCGAAGCATTCGCCGTGACTCAGGCAGGTTTGGTGGTGACCAGGTATCCTCTGGACTGGGAAGTTTCGACCGGTTATCTCCTGACTATCGTGGCCTCCAACTCGTTGGCCAGTCCTGTACTCAGCACAGCCACCAAGGTCAGTATATCTCCTGCTGCCCCCACCCTCCCCAGCCGAGTGTCGTGCCGTCCTCAGGAGTCTACTGCTGCAGCACTATCTTGCCCCCCCCTCGTCAGCACAAGTGTCGCCTGACCAGTTTTCTCCTGCTGCACCAATGCTAATCGAGCTAAACGATGATTACTGTGGTAGCTGCTATGGGCATCTAGTCTATGACAAGTTTTCCATTGCTAGTTGCTGCCCACCCAATGGCTCAAATGCTCGCAGCTAGATGTGTGACCACCCATAGCACAGCCTTGACCTAACTGGCATTTCCCATTACCGACGGCCGGGCAAATGGCATGCTAATGACTCACAGCTGCCATTCAGTGTGCAACGAATTGAGGCAAGACTCTTCAACAGTTGGGCGTGTGTGCCAATGTAACTTCAAAAGACAGTTTACAACAAAATCTGGGAATTACATTGAACATCTTTACACACGGTAAAGCATTACTCTGGAGACTGCTGGTATCCGATTGAGCAAGCATGCCCAGGAGACATCTTGGCTAATTTAAAACCGTGAAAATAATACTGCTCAAGAATGAACTAAGTAGCTCTCAATCACGTATGTGCACTAGTGAAGCATGCAATTGCTCAGAAAATAAGCAGAGCGATGCTTACAGAAGCTGAAATTCAAGCAGCAAACTCAAAAACCAGCTTTAGTGTCTTAAATGCAAGAGTATAGCTTAAGAAGCATACTCGGAACCAGGTTGATCAAGGTGGAGGAGCTCTTTCTGGGGAAGACATACTTCTGCCACGGTATGTCGCAAACCACGGTTCTGAGTCATCCTGCTGTCACTTTCATCATGTGTTTATAGCCTGTCATGCAAACACATTGCATCATGCTGAAAGATTCTGAGTAAGAACCTTGCTGGTCAAATCTTTGAAAAAAGGCTGACTGCACGAATAAACGTGCTGTGACTTCTCAAGCCTACCGGTTACTCATGCCAAGGATAGGATTCTTGTTTTTTAACATTACCTTGCAAATCCCGCATGCATGTGTCATAAAAGAGCAGCAGCTTATGATGGCAGCAGCTCCCACAGCTGAAAGTCTTGAAGATAGCCGGAATGGGGAGAGCCACCTGTCTACATCATGCAAAGGTTTAGGAAAACGATTGGTTTCTCATTCCATTTGTCATTACCTCTTACCCTCACTTTCAGCTATCTCTATAAAGCAATTCGTTTTCAATAGATCAATTAGGTAGTAAAATGGCAGACGAAAACAGGCTTTAGGACAAGTCTGTAGCTGTAGCCCGGTGGAGCATTGAAGCTTCAACTAAAAGCTCTTGCAAATTCTCCACTTGTTTGTTTACTTGTTAGTATGGTCTAGCATTTTGTGTTTCAAACTGGCGTATGCATGCAATTTTCCTTATGTATTTACCGAGGTAGCATTGCTGAGACAGAGAGAGAGAGAGAGAGAGAGAGAGAGAGAGAGAGAGAGAGAGAGAGAGAGAGAGAGACAGAGAGAGACAGAGAGAGAGAGAGAGAGAGAGAGAGAGAGAGAGAGAGAGAGAGAGAGAGAGAGAGAGAGGAAGAGAGAGAGAGAGAGAGGAAAAGAGAGAGAGAGAGAGAGAGAGAGAGAGAGAGAGAGAGAGAGAGAGAGAGAGAGAGAGAGAGACAGATAGAGAGAGAGAGAGAGAGAGAGAGAGAGAGAGAGAGAGAGAGAGAAAGAGAGAGAGAGAAAGAGAGAAGAGAGACAGAGAGAGAGAGAGAGACAGAGATTGAGACAGACAGAGAGGGAGACAGACAGAGAGACAGACAGACAGAGAGGAGTCGCAGCATTTGCTACAGTCTACTCCACACGTTTGCAGGTAAACGTGACCGTTCTTGATCTCAACGACAATGCACCAGTTTTCCAGCCGAATGCGTCGTATAGCTTTGTCATGAACGACACCGACTATGCACTCTACAGCGTTGGACGTGTAATCGCCACTGATGCCGATGCTCCAGGGCCAAACTCACTCGTGCACTACGAATTCCGGACGCCCAGCACTCTTTTTGCCGTGAACCGCTCATCCGGCGTCATCTATGCCCAGCAGGCCATAACATACACGGTTGGCTGTGTCAACAGGTACGCAGCAGTGGCAGCAGCCGCGGCTGAACTTCTGCTTTAGTGTGCAGCAGGGATAGCATGGGACCAGGTCACTCGAGCCGCCGCACGCCGCCGTCTGTCCATTGCTCCAGGTATGTGCTGTACATCGTCGCCTCGGATCAAGGCAGCCCGAAGCAGCGGAGTTCGTTGACCGCGACCGTGACCATAACCGTCGTCAGTCCAGCGGCAGCATCTAGAATAAGCGTTCAGTGGAGCTCTAGCCGTGGCCTCTGGCCATTCGTTCCAGTCAATCTATCGGTGAATGCCACCGTGCTGCTCCTGAAGCCTACGTAAGTGCAGTGTCACGTGCGCTGCGCCTACAGGGAAAATGAAACCGACAGTCAGACTATGATAGAGCAAGAGGGAAGAGTAGACAGCAGCAAGGCAGAGGTAAAATTAATAAATGAAACAATTAATTTGGGTAGCACTCCAAGAGAACTTAAAATCTCTGTCCAGTTGCTTCTCGTATGCCTCAAGGCACGAGCCCACAACCACGACCATCAAATGCATTCCATTTAACATATGAGCCCAATGGCGGTGATCCGGGTTAACATATGAGCCCAATGGCGGTGATCCGGGTTACCGGGTTTCCGCAAGTAAAATCGCAATTAATTATTATTAATTTTCTGGATAGCTGCCCTAAAAATTATAGCGTTTCGAAGTCGAAAACGCCGTTGACCTGATTCAGGAGCAGCACCGTCAGAGTCGCGTCGAAGCAATCTGAATGTACTCAAGGGCTCATAGAAAGGATGCATGCCGTGGTTAGCTATAATGAAGCTATAAAAGATGTTAGCAATAGTGTTGTTAACAACGCAATGGAACTGGTGTGCAATTTCTTGGAAACATTTATTGGGAACTGCATTACCACCTGCTGGTCTGAAAAGGATTATGCAGGAGGTCCGGAATCGCGGCGGAGCTAGTGCTCGCCTGGGTAGTATGGCTGATGGTAAGGACGAAGATCCTGACAATATTGGCACTCCGTTGGCTTCGGCATCCGATATGACGCAGAATCCTCACAGAAAAAAAATAGCATCAGTGCAGAAGGCTTCTCTGGGCATGCAGATACGGTGTGTGGGGCACCCGAAGAAGGCACCAGCGGTTGTCCCAAATCGGCCATCAATTTTGAGCTATTTCTCGAAAAAATAAACTCAATTTTCGTGATCGAGCCCTGGATCCTTGCCCTGGATCTGGTCAGCTGCTTCACACTTGCGCAATAAAAAACCATCGTTTTCGAAATCGCTGTCTTTCTGCTGACGAATAGATCTCGACGAACCCATCATTTTTAGCCTATTTGCATATAATTTGGACCAATATTCAGTTAGTTATCGCAGTCCGAGCACACCCAGTTTGCCATGGTAACCTGGGTTACTGCCATCGGGCTCGTGTGTCATCAGAGATAATCACTTTAACCCTGGGCAAGAGGAGAGAGAGAGGAGAGGGAGAGAGAGAGAGAGAGAGAGAGAGAGAGAGAGAGAGGAGAGAGAGAGAGAGGAGAGAGAGGGAAAGGAAGAGATAAAAAGAGGCTGCAACATACTGAAAAAAAGACGGTTTTCTCGAGATTGTGTTTCATAGCAGTTTTACTCCTTGTTGCTTGCAGTTGCAAACGAGGCCACCTCCTCAGATGCCTCGGTCGTGAGGAGCGAGCACATCACCTCCTGGGCTATCACGACTTAGCACCTCACTGACGTGCTGGTGTCCACTCGAAAATACGAATGGCTTCGCGAACTGCATCAATGCTTGTTCTTCACATTGGTTGTAGTGTCAGAGGACCAGCTATGATCCGGCTGAGTCGGACTATGTATGGTAATGGCTCGTCTGCATTCAGCATCAGCTCCTGTGGAGAAGTTGTGCTTCGGCAGTCGCTAGCTGGCTATGCAGGAGCCACATTCTGGCTGCTTGTGCAAGTGGTGGATTCGGTGACTGGGCAGCAGCTGTCTGACCAGCTGCTGACGTTGTCTGTTACTGCTGCCAACCTCTATGCTCCTGCCGTGAGTAGCTAGCTTCGGCCTTGGCGGAGGCAGCAATGGCTACAGCGCTCATGCAGATTGTGTTCGCAGCTCGTAAGAGTACGTGGGAATGCCCTTGGAACCTTAGCCCACCCTAACTCTGGGTTGCTTGTCACCTAATAAATAAATAAAATAAATAAATACTAGCTGATTCAACAGCCTGTTTTGTATAGCAACAGAAGAGCTTTAACGGCTATCACCACCGCTTACAGCGGCAATATGGGATTGCCCACTGCAGGATTAGAACCCATGACCTCGGGACCGAGGTCGTGAAATGCAGCAGCCTTACCTGGTGTGCCATCACGGCTCACACCTGCCCTGTACCTACAACCTTTTTGGTTACTGGCCATCACATCATAGTCTAATGTTGACCCCTCCTTGGATACGTCGTCGGCATGACCCTTGTGAGGCAAAGCCGGCATGCTAGTCTAGCAAGCGTCTGCTGGCTATCTTAGAACGATCGCTTCGTGAATGCAATTCCCGGAGAGCCAGTCAAACATCTCTGTGAGTGCCTCTTATGGGACCAGCTGACTGACAATGCCTAGTGACGGTTGTCATTCATGTTCGGCAGAGTGACCCACGAGTTCATGAGGCCAGCTGGTTGAACTAGCATTGGTCGACGGCTGCTGACAAATAACATAGCTAGGACTTACATTTACTGGAAATTGGAAGTTTTGCAGCAAGTTCCTTCGTTCTTTTGCGATTACGTAAGCATTGCTTATGCAAGTAGGTTGGCTAATTCTGTGGTTGCGACCGTTTGTCAAAAGCAGCGTCCTTCATTGTTATGAAAAACGCTCATGATCTTTTTCTTCCTGTCCAAAATCATAGTCTGATGTCTTTTTTGCGCTAAACACTTCCTTAATATCTGCCCTAAATATCTTTGTTGAATTGGGCCCTGTGCACAGTACGGAGGTGTAGTGATACTTAAAAACGTCATCTAATTGCTTGCTGACTTCGTACTGGGGTTCCCAGTGTTTACTAATGCTGCAGGAAACAGACCTCTTTATATATAGCATAGATAATACCACCAGTAATCTCGGAAAATCTCATCGAGGCAATCAGGGCCCATCTGCATTGGCTCTCGATCAACAACATGTCAAACCACTGCAGCCTCCCAAACCTTCCCTCTGATTTTACAACATGCCTGGATTACTGGTATCTCTTTTCCCTAGACTGCCACTAGCATTAGGAGGTAGTTGGAAGGCAGATCAACTGCCAGCTCCTCGGAGAGTTGTGGCTTCCCTTTCTTCATATTATTGCCAACCACAGTCCCGGCTACCTTACATTATCTATCCTCCACGTGCTTAGTTTCCAAGTCTGCATCGTTGCTTTTTTGCTGAGATTGGGGGGCACTTGCTCGGCAAGAGCGTGCTGACCGGGAAGGCAGATCTTAAATAGCAGACAGCTGGTTGGCCACATGGACTGCATACAGACTTGGAATGGATCGGATCGGCAGCAATTGAAATGCAGCAGTGCTTTTGTGATTGCACGGGTGGTGCTTAGACTCAGAGGACTTATGACAGATCAAGACGAACCGGGAGGTGACTGGCGCAGGGTGGGCAGGTTGTGGCTCTGTGCGATGGTTGTTTGGCCAGCTTAGATTGTACTGGGATTGCTGGGATTCCTAAAATTTGTGCACACGCAACCCATGCTGCTGTAGATATGAGCTTTTGTTTTACTGAAATGGTGACAGCAGTATAGGGAAATGAAGGTGAAGGCTATGGAATGCTTGCTCTTTGTTTTAGTTCAACACTGTGGACAGATATAATTACACAGTGCCAGAAAATGCTTCTGTTGGTTATGTCATCACTACTCTAAAAGCAACCGATCAAGACCCGGGAGTTAATGGTCGGCTGAAGTTCCACATCGTCGATGGCAACGACCTGGGTTGGTTCAGTATTGGTGAAGATGATGGTGAGTGCCATTGGACGTTCGCAATAATTGCTCTATTGTGTGACATAGTTTGTTATGTCGATGTTCATGCTCGGCCGTGCTGGTGCTCTTTGTTGTCTAGGCTGCTGTGATGTTGCAAGCTTGCAAAATGTGAATACAAATCCGGCTGAATGCATGGCTGATTTTGCAGGCTCTTTTTTATAGCCTGCTCTGGTGTGTGTGTGTGTGTGTGTGTGTGTGTGTGTGTGTGTGTGTGTGTGTGTGTGTGTGTGTGTGTGTGTGTGTGTGTGTGTGTGTGTGTGTGTGTGTGTGTGTGTGTGTGTGTGTGTGTGTGTGTCTGATAGCAAGGCAGAGAGACATGTAAATAGAAAGACATGGTGTAGGATTGTGAGTAGCATTTATACCGGGCACTAATGGCTAGGAAAAGAAAGAAAACTCGTTTTTAGTTGTTTTGCTATCTTATTTAATCATTTAAATTTTCCGCATTCAAAGTTTGCCAACTGCTTTACTCCAGAGAGTCGTTTGTGCATGCCCACTCCAGTATGCTGTCTCGTAGGCGCCGGCGCAGCAGCAGCAGCTTAGGTCACGGCCATTTACTTGCCCAGGAATTCTGCTCGTGTCGAGCACACTGGACTTCACCGTTCGACCGTCGAGCCTCGTCACCGTGAAGGCAGAAGACCAAGGATTCTTCAAGAAAGCCGCCTTGCAGCTGGTCTCCATCTTGGTCAGCACTGCCTTGCCTCGGCCTTCTTTTGCCGGCCAGTCCTATGTGGCCTACGTGCCGGACGGGTCTCCAGTGGGAACGGCGGTCGTCACGGTGTCGGCACTGTGCAGACCGTGGCCCATCTCGTCGTCGGCAGCAGTGGCATCCATTGTGTACACGATCCAGAAAACCGCCGATGCTGCTGCATTCTCGATGGACCCATCGGCTGGCGTCATCCGCACGGCAGCTCAGCTCGACTACAATGTCAGAAGCGAATACGCAATAACGGCTGTGGCATATGCCCCATCGCCTGCTGCTTTTAATGACAGCACTGCCGTGCGGATAGGCGTGATCGGTGGAAATAAGTACCCGCCCAGCTTTCTGCAGGTAGGCGCTCGGTGTGCCCGGTGCCGGCAATTGCTTGCAAATGATGCACTGGCAGCAGAGCGTGCTCCCTGCCCGTCCAAGAGCAGGCGAAAGAGGCCACGTCCCTCTCTTTGCCCTAGCACGACTGAGCAGACGCCACCGGTTGTTTCTCCTTCGAGCCAGGCTGTCCTGATCGCGTTCTTCTTCCTCCTCATCTTCTGCCAGAATTTCTCTAACCTCCCTTGCACTTCTTGTTCTGCCTCTTGCTTCGATTTCCTAGCCTGCTCGCTGGCACCAGTGGGAAGCCACCGGGCGCCAGCTCACGCTCTGCAAATTCGCCGCACTCTTTTAGAGTACCTACCAGTTCCCGTGGCCGGCTGCAACCGCCAACAGCAGGCGCAGCGTCCTGATCGGAGCAGTGGCGGCCAGCGACTCGGACGCTGGTGCCGGAGGCGTGATCGAGTTCTTCCTCCTCGGCGACGGCAATGGCGATGGGTTTACGGTGGATCTCCTCAGCGGAGCCATTTGGTGGTCGCCCGACGGCGCCGGCGTTCAGGCAATCCCGAGAGCGCAATACGCTCGCCTGACTGTGCTGGCCAAAAACGTTGGCCCGCTGTACGACGCCGACCAGTGGTCGGCGTGCACCGTCGAGGTGGGCGCACCGCAGCAGGCTTTTGCATTCACGGCGTCAGCGTACAACGCCAGCCTGGCCGACAGCAGCAGCGTTGGTACTTGCGCTGTGGTGGTCCGAACGCGTGGCGTGGCTCCGGCCACCGACTTCCGATTCGTGCTCGTCGGACGCGGCGGTGCCGACGTCCCGTACTTCGCCATCGATCCTAGCTCGGGCGCCATCACGACGAGGACGCCGCTGCCCGGTGCCGGCGTGCTGAGCGTCTACCAGTTCGTCGTGAAGGCCGTCGATGCTGACATGCCTCAGCGAGTGCTCGCCAACGTCGCCGTGGCCGTGTATGCGTTCACGCCACCGGCGACGGCGGCGTACTTTGTGCCGATCACGCAGCCGCACGTGTCGGTTCTCGAGAATCTGCCACCATCCAGTTTCATTGCGAACCTCGGGCCCCTGACGCGCGCAAATGTCACGGCCACAGGCGTGGCCAGCACGGCCTACCGGTACGCTCTAGCCAACTGCCTTTCTGTGTCTCAGCTGCTGCTGCTGCAGCCGCTGCCGCCGCCGCCACCCGCCAGCCAGGTGGACCATCCGAGCGCTTTGGCGCTTGCGCCGCGGGGCGGTGCAGACTGCTGCATGGCTCGCTGCCCTCCTCTATTTGTAGCTACTCGGTCGCTGGCCCGGATTTCGTGATCGACCCGCTCACCGGCATCCTCGTTACGACCGGTCCCCTGTCCTCGGCCACCCAAAGCATCTTGCTGGTGATTGTCGAAGTCGCGTGCATTCCGGCCGAGGCCTGCACGCCGGCTCAGCTGAGCGTGCGCGTCACGGTGCTTGGCATCGACGTGCCGCCAAGCAGCGCCGACCTGGCCATCACGGTGCCGTACCTCACCTCGCCGTCGGTCACGATGCCAGTCGACGTCATTGACTTCGCTTCGCTGGAGCCGTGGTACTCGCCACAGTCGGGCAGCGTCCATTGCTCGCTGGTGACGCGCAGCTCTGACGCGGCGCTCGCTCTGCTGGGCGTGACGTGCCGGCTGCAGCTGGTCGCGGCCGCCGCCGCTCGTGGCAGCCGCGGCACAGCCGTCTCGTCGGCGACCGTTTCGGTTCAGCGTCTCGTCGACCTGGCAACGACCGTGTTCGCTGTCACCGTGTCCACCGTGCCCTACGACGACGACGCGCAGGTGGAGCGCAGCAGTGTCGTGCTGTTCGACTCCGTGCAACCAGCCGAGCTCGTCCGGCTGTGGCTGCCTGCCTACCTGGCTCAAGTGGCAGCCGCTCTGTCGTCCGGCTCGCCGGCGACGACGGCACCGACGCTGGTCGTCAAGAGTGCCATGCCGTCGTCTGGCAGCCGCCGCGGCAGCACGCTGGCGGTGCTGACGACCGCCACCACAGGCGCTTCCGTCGTCATCTCGGCCGCCACTCTGGCCAGCGCTGCGGATGCAGCGTGCTCCGCTCTCCGTCGGTCTGCCAACGTGACCTGCTCCAGCCAGGCATCGCCGTGCAGCCTCGCATCCTGCCCGGGTGCAGGGGCGGCAGCGGCCACCATCGCCCCGATTGCCGCCGCCTGCCTCGATTCGTACAGCGCCGTGCAGCCGGCGCAGATGCTCGGTGGCTGGCCTGTCGCCCTGGTCGTGCCAGCTGCAGTGATCCGAGCCACGTGCGTGTGCTCCACTGGTGAGTAGCTCGGCTCGACTTGGATGGAGTGGCGCAGCGCCACTACTGCTCTTGGTGCTGCCCTTTGACCCTGCTCTTTGCTTGTCTCCTGCATGCCTACGTCGACCCGTTTGTTGAGACTCGTTGCTCAGAGAAGGAGAGATGCCGGCGTGCCGCGGCTGCGCTCGGCTGCCAGGCGAAGCCAAGCCGCTGGGTGCTCGTTGCAGATGCAGCCCCTGGCAACTGTTCTGCAGCCGTGCCGTCGTGCAGGACGTCGCCATGCAGAAACGGAGGCAGCTGCCAGCTACCGACCATACAACTGGGTATGTCTACCTAAGCCAGTGGTTCTCCCAGCCTTCCTATTGTTGCGACCCTTTAGTACAGTTTCTCGCGTTGTGGCGACCTCCCAACTATACTACTATTTTCGTTGCTACTTCCTAACTGGAAATTTTGCTACTATGAATCGTGATGTGACTATCTGATCTGCAGGATGTATCCATATATATTCCAGTGCATGTGCGTGTGTGCGTGCATGCGTGTGTGTGTGTGTGTGTGCGTGTGTGCGCACGTGCGTGCGTGTGTGTGTGTGTGTGTGTGTGTGTGTGTGTGTGTGTGTGTGTGTGTGTGTGTGTGTGTATGTCGGTGTGTGTCGGTGTGTCTGTGTGTGTGTGTGTGTGTGTGTGTGTGTGTGTGTGTGTGTGTGTGTGTGTGTGTGTGTGTGTGTCTGTGTGTGTGTATGTGTGTCTCTGTGTCTGCGTGCGTGTGCTTTATTGTGTAATGTGAGTACGTTTACAATGCACTCGTGTGCTTGCTGTTGACTGCTTGCGCTCACATTGCTTGTGCATTAGTTTAGGTATAACTGTTTGGTAATACCAGTCCTACTCTCCCACCACAAGCTGTAAAAGGTCGTGACCGCTTTTCTACGGCCTCTCATACTCTAGGTGCTTCGACGGCAATGACGTGTGACTGCCCGCCAGCCTACTTTGGAAAGTATTGCCAGAGCTCGCCGCAAGGCTTCAGCGACTCTTCATATGCCACGTTCACCGGCTTAGCTGCCGGCAGCAGCAGCAGCATCGAGCTGACATTTGCCACCTACTCGTCGCGCGCCCTGCTTGCCTATCGTGCCGACGACAGCGCTGTCGGCAGCGGTGGCAACACGACCGGCCGCCGAGTGCACCTGGCACTGCAGATCGTCGGCGGGCAGCTGAACATGCGCTTTGCCGGCAGTGGCAATGCCACCGTCTCATCACTGACGGTGAATGTCACCGTCAGCACGGGCACTTGGTTTCGAGCCGTGGCACGCCTTTCCACCACCGGTAGTGGCAGCTACCTGCAAGTGGCGCCTTGCTCCGGGCCGACCCGCTGCTCGGCCTGCTCGCAACTGTCCGACTCGTCATGCACGACGGCCACTCAGGCCGACGGCAAGTCCTCCTTCTCTGATGCTGCGAGGTGAGTCTGCAGCGTCAATGCGACCAGCAGCAGCAGTTCTCGGTGAATCGAGCCGTCCTCGTTTTGCGCCTGCAACACCTCGCCGCAAGCCCCTCACCCCACCGTAGCCACTTGCTTGCCACAGCCGGGTGCTCGCACTTTTCGACCACCAAGGTCGTGGAGTTTTTAGCCTTGCATCTGAAATGATATAATTCATCCACATGGTGCACTTGGAGAACTTACCCTCTATCCAGGTGCATCGCGTAAGCCACAGGGCTCAAACCAGAGGCTTGGATCATCGAATGCATTCACCTTGAACCAGGTCGTTAAAGGCTAGCACCTTCACCCCTCGGCCAGGGTTGCAGGCAGTTTTCCATTGCCTACTGCTTATAAGTTGGATAATGGCCTCTATGGGCTCTTCAGCCGCCACTCAATCCAAGCTGCCAAGGAGTCTTGATCTTTATTTATTTTTTCATTTTATTTTATTTATATTTATTATTTATTGATCTTTATTTATTGCTGTCACTGCAGGGTATGGCCCGGCGCCGTCAGCAGCACCTTGTCGGTCGGCGGACTGGCTAGCCTCGTTCCGGGCAGCATGCCAGCAGGCTTCCTCGATGCCGTCACCTACCTTGGCTGCATATCTAGTCTAAGGGTAGACGACGCAGACTTGTCGTTCGACGACGCCTCGGCGAAAAGCGGCCTGAAGGCTGGCTGCGGAGACGAGGCCAGCTGCAGCTCCAGCCTGTGCGGCCACAGCTGGGGCGCCTCGTGCACGGCAGGTGTTGGTGGCGCCACGTGCTCGTGCATGGGAGGCAACTACGCTGCGGAGTCATGTGCCAGCCGTGAGCATCCGCTGCCACTGCAGCAAGCGATCATCTGTGCTCTCGCCGCTCGCCTTAGCCTCGCAGGGTGCCGCCGCTGCAAGTCGGCACCGATGTCGTCTGCAGCCGCTTCGGCAAGCAGTGTCCTCATCCGTTCGCATTTGTGTTCGCAGTGCCCGGCGTGCCAGCGAGCCTGGCCGAGTCGTCGGTCGTCTCGTACCGAAGGACCGTGGCGTCCCAGAGGCTGGCCGCCCTTCAGTCGCAGGCGTCGTCAGCGGCGACCCGACAGAAACGTTCGCTGCCGAGTTCGGGGCGCATCATCTCGTTGATGCTGCGCACCGCGAGGTCCAACGGCGCCCTTCTGCTCGTCAACTGCTCGAGCGGGCTACTGTCCTTGCAGGTAGGAAACTCGTCGCTGGCTCGCCTTTAAGAGACGCCGGCAGCGGCCTGGCCAGCGTGCTGCGAGCCAGCCTCTGCGTCGCTCGCGAGAAAGTGGACGATGCCATAGGCGCGACTGGGCATTGCCTGACGGGCGCGGCACCGCTCTTGACTGCTTGCCGCTGGACGCCCCCGCCGCTTTTCAGATCTCTGACGGCCAGGCGGTGCTCAGCCTCGACGGGCAGCTCCACCTGGTCAACGCCGACGTGCCGCTGAACGACAGTGCCTGGCATCGGCTGGACGTGACACTGTATCCCGGTAGTGTCGACCTCGGCGTGGACGGTTCAGCTGTCGAGCGATCGGCAGCAACACCAGGCCACTATGCCCAGTTCGACCCGCTCGGAGGTGCCCTGCAAGAGATCGTCCTCGCTCCGAAGTGGCTTGGCACCTCGCCAGGTTAGTCGGTCGTTGGCACTAGATGCAGCCAAGGTGGCTGCCCCTCTCCCCGGGTTATCTCCCCACCACCCTCCCTGAAGTTGCGACCAGGCGGTGGTAGGGATGTGCTGACTCATGCTCTTATGATCGTGCCACATCGGGATGGCCCGTGCCGACTGTCTCCTCGCCTGGCTGTCTCGCTGGGACCTACTGGGCTATTCGGAGAGTGCCAGAAAAACTGGAAGATCCTTGAGCTCAGACGCGAGTTTATTTGCAATTTGATGGAAAGTGTCTCCATTGTTGAGTGCTATTAGACAATTGCTTGCGAAACAATGATGCTAGGAATTATCGATTCGAGTAAAGAAGTGCGGTTGCAAAAGCCTGGTGGGGATTAGCGTGCCCCTTTAAAATTCATGCCCATCAAATCGGTTATGTACCTAGGCTGGTTCGTTGGTTTCCTGGCTGTGTTGGTGATGCAAGTGTTGTGGCGTTGCTGTGAGGTTGCATGCTAGCCACAGCCTGCCATTTTTGTTTGCCAAACTCTACCCATGTACCTCGGAAACTGAATAGCCCTGCGGACTTTGTCTTGGCCTGTCCGGCCCATCCTCATTAACTTTCTACAGTAAAGGAAGCCTAGCTAATGCAAACCTATGCTCTAAAGCTGGTCCTGAAAAACTGTGCTCCCCAGGCTTCATTGATTTATGTACACCTGTAATAGGCAAGATTCGTTAGTCCCTGCAAGTTGTTTTAGTCCTTGAGATAGATAGTCTTCTGTCCGTCAGTGACGTCAAGTTTACATAAAGGCTTTGGTGTGATATTTATAGTGTTAGCATTTTACTACGCCGATACGTGATGTATCTAAAAGAGGGGAAGGGGAGATAATTAGCCAATTTGCATACACAGCTGTATCTTGCACTCTCGTAGTTGCAGCTAAAAATTGAAATGCTTGAACTTCACAGTACTATGAACTTGAAGGGTCGTTAGCACTCATACTGAATTATTGGCTTGACCTCTGTGCAGAGGTAATTTGATATTCGCTACTTGCATCATGTTCATAGGAGAGAAGTGATTGTCATGCGAGCCTGTTTCGCACGCCAGGGCTTGGTCCCGCTATGGTCCTAGTGCCAATGCCGCATGCTCCTCTGGCAACAGGAACTGTTGACTGCATTAGCACAGAGCGTATAGTAAGGGTATTAGGATTCGAGCTGGTATATGCAGTTTATCTGCCAGCACTCGGACCTCTCTTTGAGCCTTCACTCTGTGACACACTTAGACCGGCACAGGCCGCCTTGAACACATATAATCTGAGCTTTGGCATGACAATGGCAGTCAGGTAGCCACAGAAGCAGCATTTAGTCTTCTGCAACATGTCGCGTTAACATGTGTTAAGTTAACCTATCTCCTCATCGAAGTTGAGATCGCATGGGACTGCATCCTCGGACCTTGTCGGACCGACGGTGCAGCGGTAGAGCGAGCCACAGCAGTGCTAATCTTTGCAGCATACATGCTCAGAAGGCACAAAAGCCGCGATCGTCGTCGAAGCGAAAGTCGCACCGGTAACGAGTGAACCGTTCGTTGATCGCGGCGCGCCACAAATCTTTGCAGGCTTCGCGGGCTGCTTGCAAAACTTCACAGTCGACGGCGCGTTCATGCCGCTGGCCAATGCCGCCACGGATCAGTTCGTTGCCACCGTGTTCGGCAGCATCACGTACGGCTGCTCGATCTGCGACAGCTGTGCCACCTCTGACGCCTGCACGACGAGCAACGGTAACGATGCTGCTCGGCCGCTCGAGGCTGGTGCCGCCGCCGTCATGCGCGAATCTTTGCGCGCTCGTCTTGCCAGCCGCCCATGCCGCCGCTGCCGTGGTAGTCGAGCAGCAATCTTTTGCTTTCTGTGGCTCTCAGGTTTGGCCGGCTGCGCCGCTCTGGGAAGCGGCGAGCCCGAGCCGTTGACCACGTGGAAGCTGATCGTCATAATAGTGGTGTCCATCGTCGTGACCTTTGGCCTCGTGCTCGTGCTCGTGCTCGTCTACTTCAAGTGCAAGAAGCGCCGTCGGCAGCAGCAGCAGAAGAAGCCGTACGGCACGGCCTCAGCGAGCTGGACGTCGTCCCGAGCCGCCGCCGCGGCGTCGTCGTCGCCGCTCGGGCACTCGTCTTTCGATAACGGTGAGCGCTGCTTCGTCCGACAGGCGGACGTCCGCTGCTGCTGGCACGCCGCAGCAGCAGCGTAGCTGGCGAGGCTTCGCTCGATGCACTCGCTGCCAGCGCCTCGCTGCCAGCGCCTCGCTGCCCGCCCCCGCAACTCAAGCGGCTCGCGCTTTTGCGTTTTACACAGGAGCGTTCACGTCGATGCAGTCGGCTTGGCCGTCGGGCCACGTCGACGACAATGATTTCGCTAATCCGCTTGCAGCGAGAAGCCGTCGAGGCGGCGGTGGCTCCGGCAGCGGCCGAGCTGCTGGTCTGGCCCTCGCCGTCGGGAGGACCGTGCCGTCCCCTTCGTACGCTCAGCAGGAGGACGACGTCGTCATCATCGAGAACAGCGTCGACTCCGGCTGCGAGAGAAGAGAGTTCTACGACCTGGACGTGGCCAGCATCGCTCCGTCGGACTCGGTCGACGACGCCGCCGCCGGCTACTACAAAGGGAGCCGCAGCAGCCCGCGCGGCGGCGGCGGCAAGCAGCGTGCAGCCGAGCGCGACCAAAGAGCACGACCAAAGAGCGCAGCTCCGCTCGGCTCCGCCCAGATGGCCAGGGCCGCGGCGGCAGCAGCGGCTGCGCAGTACCAGCGCAGCGCCACGCCGGGCGGCTTGCACGACCGAAAGTCTCGCGCGCCTCTGGCACTCGGCGCCGACGTGCAGCATCGCCGGCAGCTCGGTGCGACGATGGCGGGGGCGCTGCCGCCGCCGACGGACAGGTCGCAGCCGCCGCTGACCGGCGCCAGCCGGCGCACGCCGGTCGACGAGCTGCAGCTCCGGGCGGCCGCTGCCTCCACGCGCAGGACGCCGGTCGACGAGCTGAGGCTGATGCAGCCTCGAGCGGGCACCGCCAACCGGCGAACGCCGGTCGACGAGCTGCAGCTGCGCGTGGCGGCAGAGGTCAGCGGAGGTCGCCGATCATCGCGAGGAGGCCAGCGACGAAGGGGCAGCGATTCTAGCGAGCCGGCATACGAAGACGACGCTGACGATTCGCCAGCTGTCGGCCACTCTCGGCCCGGAAGCAGGCCGTCGCAGCCGAGGGCCGAGAGTCGAGCCGGCGGCGGCGGCGGAGCTGCCGTCGTCCGCACGCCGCTGCACAACCTCAACAGGTGAGGCGACCGCCTGCCTCGCTTTCGATTCGCTGCTTGCCGGTCGGTGACGGTCGGCGCGCACGCTTGCCGGTCGAGCGCACGGCAAGCGTTGGCTGGTTTTGCAGGCTGAGCAACCAATCGGTGACGAGCGAGAGCGATAGCGACGTCACTCCACCCGACGACGCTGGACCGCCGATGGAGCGCCGGAACATCTGCATCGACTACTCGACGTCGGACGACACCAGCAATGACTCGTTCACTGCATCCGAGTTTGAGGCCGAGCTGGAAACCAAGATTCGCAACGACCAGTACCCGGCGGCCGGCATGATGTTCACAAAGCTGCAGGAAGTGGACGACGAGTCGGACGCTGCCGACAGCATCCGCGTCCGCTCGTCTTTCGGGTGGGAATCCATAAGAGGCGGCGGTGTCGGCACTGATGGCCACCAGGGGCTGTCCAGGTTTCTTCACCAGCCTGGTGCAGTCACGAAGGGCGACTACACAGCGAAGGGTGGCAAGCCAGACGGCAACTGGTCGTTTAGATGGGATCACTTTTTCAGCTGGGGACATAGTTTTGAGAAGCTGGCCGGTGTTTTCAACGACATAGCCATGCTTCCATCAGACGAAGAGATCCTTAGCACTAAAATTGCAGCAAACGTGAATGCCAATCCTCTGCGTAAGGAAGACTATGTGTGATCGCCTGCAATTGACCCAAAGATTTTAGACTACCGGGTAGCCACATTTTCTACAGCCTGTGTACTGTGTACACTTTGCTATTTGTTATGCTTATTTTAGATATCACTGCTCAATAAAGGTTTAGTTTAACATATTTCTGCAATGCTGATTCAGCATAAAGGTTGTACTGCCTACTTGTAGATTATACTGTCCTTCAGCAAGGCTGTGTAACAGTGATGGTCGTGCTGGTTCACGATACTTTGTTTTCAGCTTCGCAGGTATATACCAGGAAGCCACTTCTTGTCAACCTCATGGATTCAAATTACCTTTTGCAGATGGTCATACTCTCCTGCATCCACTAATGTTCGCTTGCCGTGGGGTCAGCCTACAGCCATGTTTGTAATGAAGTGTGCATTAGGCTGCTCTGCAGTTATATTTTTAAATAGAGCTACCGAAGGGGATCTATCGTGGGACTAAAGGGTAGGTTAAATTACGACAGGCAGGTGTGGTCTAGCATTATCTGGCTTGAAGAGCCAGATAATGCTAGACCACAAGCTGAGCTCAATCGGTAGAGCCAGAGCTCTACCGATTGAGCTCATCAAATGCGTTGCTTACTCTCAGTTCAGGTATTCAGGTACCCTAGACTTCCAATGCAAGTGCAACAAACAATTGCCAATGAAGCCTTCAAATGTTTCTACCTTCAAATGTTTCTTCTGACTGACCTTATTATGTTCTCGATTTCAGCTTCCCCAGGTGCTATAAAGGACAGCTTCGGTTACCTGCCACAACAATGATAGCACCTGTGACAGCTTAATCGCTCCATATTAGCTCAGGCTAGTGGTCCCTACTTTCAGCGACAGAAAATTGAGAAAATTCGGGCTGGAATAGACAGGGATACCACATCTAAGTTGGTCCACGCATTTGTGACATCCCGTTTCGACTTCTGTAACTCAATGCATGCTGGCCTACCAGCATGTGCAAGCAGGCACTTACAGCTGATGCAAAACTCTGCAGCTAGGCTTGTCTGTCGTGAGCGTCGCAGTTGCCACGTCACACCACTTCTCACCGACTTGCACTGGCTACCAGTCAAGCAACGGATCGGCTTCAAGGTTTTGTCGCTCACTTTTAGGTCACTTCATTCTTTGGCCCCAGCCTCTACAGCCGGTCTAGTGCCCACCAGGCTGAGCTTCGTACCATCTGCTTTTCGGAATCTAACTGTTTACCTATTCCTTGTACAAACCTCAAGTCCTTTGGAGACCGTGCCTGTAATTTGTATGCTCCCAAAGCATGGAACTCACTCTCGACTAGCGTCACGACATCCTCTGACTTGACCACAATTATCACATAGCTCTTCTAGAGCGCCTCTCATCTCGCCTGGGAATCACTGGCACTGCTCCACAGTGGTTCAGGTCCTATCTCAGTGGGAGACTCCAGAGTATTGACTTGAATGGACAAAGATCATCTGAGGTACCTCTGAAATATGGCGTGCCTCAGGGCTCCGTGCTAGGTCCGGTTCTTTTCACGGTTTATATTCTCCCTCTTGCTGATGTGATTGCCAAGCACAATCTTGGCTTTCACTTCTATGCAGATGACAGTCAGTTGTACCTTTGCTTTGATTTCTCCTAGCCTTCGAGTACCTCAAATTCTCTCAACTCACTTGCTGAATGTATTGATGACATCCGCACATGGATGGCAGCAAATTTTCTAAAACTAAATGACGATAAAACTAACTTACTAGTTATGGGCAAACCCAGTGTGATTCACAAATTGGAAAAGCTGACGCTCAAAATTGGCTCTGCCAGCATATCTCCTGTCGAATCAGCTCGAAATATAGGTGTCATATTCCAAAGCGACCTCTTGTTAGACGACCATATCAGCTCCACAGTCAAATCCGCCTATTTTCAGCTTCATAACATCGCTAAAAGTCGGGTTTGTTTAGATAAGGATATCCCATCTAAGTTGGTCCATGCATTCGTGACATCCCGTCTAGACTTCTGCAACTCACTGCTTGCTGGCCTACCAGCATGTGCGATCAGGCGATTGCAGCTGGTGCAAAACTCTGCAGCTAGGCTTGTCTGTCGTGAGCATCGCAGTTGCCACATTACTCCACTTCTCGCCGACCTGTACTGGCTACCAGTCAAGCAATGGATTGACTTCAAGGTTTTGTCACTCACTTTTAGGTCCATTCATTCAATGGCTCCAGCCTATCTCTCAGATATACTCCCCCATCAGGCCAAGCATGGTACCACCCGCTTTTCGGAATCCAACAGTCTGCAAATACCCCTTACAAACCTCAAATCCTTTGGAGACCATGCATTTAGTTCGTATGCTCCCAAAGCCTGGAACTACCTCCCGACCTGCGTCAGAACATCCCCTGACCTGACCACATTTAAAAAGAATCTGAAAACACACCTATTTAGGACTGCATTTAGTGGGTCCCTGTGATTCGTCCTTGATGTGCTTATGCTTGCTGACACTGTGCATGCTGCCACTAACCGCATTTGCATGCTGACCCTGTGCATGTCACCCCTAACCATGTTATTCATTTTGTTTGTTTGCCAAGCATGATTTTACTCACCATTCAACTGCATTTCTCTTTGCAGCAAATGTGAAGCGCCTAGAGAGAGATTGAGTTCTCTGAGGGCGCTTTATCAAGTGTATTATTATTATTATTATTTAAGAAACTAAAAGTGAACCTATTTGTAACAGTATTTAGTGGGTCCCTGTGATTCGTCCTGTATGTGCTTATGCTTGCTAACACCGTTGCAATAAAGATACCATCAAGTTTGTAACCGGGCAGTGAAGGTCGTCCCCTGGTTCTCTACCGGTGGACTGTGTGATGCAGTGCTGCAGTGCGGTTAAAACACAGGCGGCCACAGCTGGGTGCCGAAAGCAACAGTTTATTGTGGGCCTGTTAGTAGCGGTTACGCACCGGCGCAAGCGCTTTACATGGCGCACACCGGACCGACGGAGTTAACTGCACAAACTCCCGAAGCCCGAGTATAGACAACTACCCTGTGCGTTTACGCGGCGCGTACCGGACCGACGGAGTTAACTGGGCGAACCCCCGAAGCCCGAGTATAATAAACTATCCTATGCGCGCGTCGCTAGCGATTGTCCCAACCCCGAAGGCGGGCCGCTATAGCACCCCAAGATACGAGCAGCTAACTGAATAGCCGGCAGAACACAACTGCGCAGTCTAAGTTGCACTTAGCCGTCTGTCGCCGTAGGTTCGCCTCTCGTACTCTCAAAGCGTATTCTCGAATCGATTACCGAAGCTGCAGCCCCGAGCTCTGGGGAGTAGTCTCTGCTCGACTACCCAAGCTGTCGCCGTAAGCTCTGTCACTCATCTCATTATATTCTCTCTCCTCTCAACTCCTGACCTCGCGCGCAGCTGCTATTTCTACTTCAGCAAATTAGTCGGTGCACATCCTGACCGCAACGTCTGCACCAGGCTTCATTCTAACTTTAGCGGGTAGACCAGGAGCCGGGCTTGTATTAGGTGTCCAAGTCGAACCCGCTAAGACAACCACGTTAGTCGCTCCATCTCCTAACCGCATCGCCTGCATAAAGCTCCATTCTAACCTGAGCTAGGTGAGTCAGGAGCTGGGTCTGTACTAGGCGCCCTAGTCGACCCCCCCCCCTCTAAGGCAAGGGCTCACATCGCGGCTAAGCTGAGAGCTGCACCAGTGCAAGTTAGATCGATATATGAAGCCTGGCCCAGAGCATTGAAGATGTTGTCGAGCTGTGAAGCTATGTTAACCTAGTCTTCACGACGACTTGGCAACGGTTGGACAAACGGCAAGTGCACAAAAACTTTGGCAAATGCAGTGCAGCTTGAGCCGCATGACACGATCTTTCACATTGTAGCAGGGAGAAAGATCAAACTGATAGAGCTATGGGAGAGAGAGAGAGAGAGAGAGAGAGAGAGAGAGAGAGAGAGAGAGAGAGAGAGAGAGAGAGAGAGAGCAAGTCGAAGGGAGCGTTGACTGAGAAGCTTGTTGAAGAGAGGAAAAAGACACTCGGTTAAGCCATTCACATAAGAGCTGCTAAGCTGCATAATGTGCCCATTGAAAACCTTCGTATAGGCACGGGTTTGGTTCTTTACTGCAAAGCTGCTTTTGGTTACTCTTAAGAGAATATGAAATATCCTGCTTATGCTTGCTTATAAGATAGTGCGGCTCGTCCTAATGAACGAGAAAGTTGTTCAACGCACACTTTTGCTCATCAATGAGGTGCAGTTTTCTTGCGTAAGTCGGAGTATTCATGTATGCTACTTTTTATCATAAGCTTAACACAAGAATGATCTCATCATTTGATAGTTCCTGCGGTATTGTTTTCCGGTGCATTTGGACAAGCTGAATTAGGTGGAGCACCTGCTCCAGGCAAAATGCTTTACAGTTGCCAATCACCAAGAGAGAGGTACCCGATGAGTCAGCAGGCAGTGTTGTGCAAGTATGTCTCAGTTTAACTAGTGGTCGTGGTTGGGGTGGATTTCAAGGAATACGAGTGCGTTTAACTAGTCATGCTTTCTAAGCAGAAATAGTCCCACGCCTAAAAAATTGCGGATGCTCCACCTGAAGCTAGCTTAACGTGCCAAGCCTGTTTGGTCAAGCGGTTAAGGTGCTCGATTAAGGTGCCCCGACCAAGGTCTGTGCCGAAGTCGGGGAGGGGGGCACCGAGGCATACGTGAAGCGCCTGAATAATGATCAAGTTATCTTAAAGCGCTAGACAAATGAATTATTATTTTTTAATGTGTTCCTAATTCCTGCACACGCTATATACATGTATACAAATAAATAAATAAACGAATAAATAAATATATATATATGCCTATATATATTTCTATTTATATATATTTCCATTATTTATATATATATATATATTTCCATTATATATATATATATATATATATATATATATATATATATATATATATATTTCCATTATATATATATATATATATATATATATATATATGTATATATATTTCCGTAGCCACCTAGAGTTGCTAGTGAAGCGAGAAAGGTTGCAAGGAAGAATCGGGTGCGACTATGTTCAATCAACTCCGTTGCAGACTGCTGAGAGCAGAACGTCAACTGAAGGGTACTGTATACAGCATAAGATCAGGAGTGGTAACTGTGCCCTAGGAAAATTGGGGCACGCTCCGGCAGCAGCTAGGTCTGTTGGAAGTGGATCGCCGGGCGATTCCTTTCAATCAGCAGGCGCAGATGCCTCCGCGAGGTTAGTATTTGATCACTTGAGCTGCATTCCTCCAGTGTGTGTGAAAATTGTCTTTTCTTACTCTTCGTACAAGTTCTAATTCTACTTTG